>JABBWD010000269.1:0-24464 GCA_016628565.1 Suillus placidus | reverse complement strand
CTGCCTCACGCTTGGCTGTGTTATCCGGCCCCTTACGGCAGTTCCTTTAATCCTTCCGCGGTGCTGCATCTGGTCGTGGACCTTTGGCGAAACGTTCCTTTCCCGACGTGACGAACATCCGCTGTGGGATAACTTTCTCGTTGCGGTCTTTTAATCGACCTCATGGCTGCGTGAAGTCTATTCCCGTATTCCATTTCAGGATATGCGGACCTTAAAGGCATCTATGTTATAAAGACTACGTACTCCAAGTCAAATTCATCATTTTTCAACGAGAGACTCATCGATCCACAGATCCTTCCGGTTTCATTATGCCTCCTGGTACTTTTAAAAAACCATAGATCATGTTTTCTTGCTTACTGTCGCGCAATAGATCCTGAGCTTACCTTGGACTCGAAGCGAAAACAAACGCTACATGAATTTCTCGAAGTGCTAAGAGAGATTGTCGCTCGCGACTCTGCGACAGTTGAGGGGAAACCGCAACAGAGTACAGACAAGGAGAAACAATGTGAGAATATTTGTTTTGAAGGGCTTTCTCCATTGACCGTTTTTAAGATCCGGTTAGCTCGGAAGAGAAGCTCGTTTTAGAAGGTATAGAGACCTTCAATAATTTTGAGAAGTGAGTGACCCATTCGACCACTCGCTTTTTTGCCTGACCATGATTGACCCCTTCACGCCTCGAAAGGCGCATTGAAAGATTGGACAAAGAGGTCAGTCGTTTTCTGCGAAATATCGTTATATTTACACGTCCTTCCAGCTCCGTAATTTTGATAACGGCGCCCGTCAATTAGGCAGCTCGGCTGCATTACTACTGGCTGCATCTAGGCTTCGGGAACGGCTCGTCCGACTTTTGTTCATCTTCCGCGACAACACAGCCAATCTATTTCCTCGGAGAATCGCACGCCAGTCCAGAGAAATGCTCGTGAATCCAAATATGATGGATCGACGTGGCAAGGATCACCACGAAGCTCTTAAATTTCAAGCGTTCATAGCAGACGATGGATTCGCGGCTGAAGCCATCCCCCCAGGAATTTGAAGGCTTTGCACAAGATCTCCGTATGCTGTTGCATAGTTTTGAACGATTTCCCTGAATTCATGGATGATGCGGTGAATAGTTCAATCAATGCATTCGTAGCAGAACTCGAAGTAAGTGCTCTTTTTTGCCGTGACACTGGGTTAACGAAAATTCAGTATCGGGCTTCCTGTCTGACGGAGTATAAAGGTACGATAAAATACGCAACGTCCAAAGTTATTGAGCTGAAATCCTTCACATAGGCCATTTTCGGCTTGCTTCTGTGCAACAATACGTCCACGGACTTACGGCGGAAATCGGAAGTCATATTGACGTTGTAGCATCGAATTTGTCGATGTTCATAGATATCGGTAATTACAATTTTAAAACAGGCGTTTACTGGCAACTGAAATGGGATGCAGGTGTCCCAACCATTCAGCTTTCACAACAGTATGCGGCCTCTAATCTTTCTAATCTGGCAACATTTGGTACGATATTTTCGATTGTCACCGCAACACTATTACAGCTATCATATCGTAACGCCGGCACTGGGTTGGAAAAATCTGTAAATGCATTTTGGTTTTCGTCGTTAGTTTTCAGCGTTACAGCCATAGCGACCAGTCTACTTGGTTTGGCGTGGACGCAGGCCATACAGTGAGCGTCTCATATTATTTGCGCCTGCTTGAGTTATAATGACTTGGAAAATTAAGCCGCTCGCCAAATCATAGAGTACCCTGGTGGGTGTTGACATGGATCAGGCGATCCCCCCTCGTGTTACTCGTCAATGCAGTTACGTGCTTTTTTGTGGGACTCATGTTGGTCACATACACGATAAGTAATGTCTGTAAAAATCCTTACTTTTCATGACAAAGTGCCTTACTATTTGTTGGCCTGTAGAATATGGTCACACCCATCCTGATCACTATATTCGCGGTACGTTTATTGCTTATCCTGACGTACGACGAGCTCTTATCCAATCGTGACAGACCGTTACGTCCATCGGAGTGGCTTCCTCCTTGTGCTGGATCGTGTCAGAACGATTTGTATTCATACACCATCGAGGTCACATATGGCTAGAGGACCTCATGTTGGAAACAATCAAACATATCACTGCTCCCATACGGATGTTCACCCACCGTCTTTACTCAAATTTCCGTGGACTTCCTTTGTACGTTCGGCGACCCCCTCCCGCCAAATCATTTGAGAGAACGACAGATGATGAAAATGTCCAGCGCGCAGCCCCGACCTCATGCGGCGTCTCTACAGCATCACCGTCGACTCAGGAAGATGTAGTATCAATTGTCTCGGAGGCAACACCAGACGAACAAGATGAGGCTAGGCGATCTCGTGCTCGAGAACGCTTCAAGAAGGCTGTTCGGACCGTTATATCGATGCAGTCATACCCGAGAACTTATGGTTCGCAATCTCTAGACTGGATGTTGCATTCAAGCCCTGCTTCCCGCACCAATTCGACAGGAGGAAAATCAATCCAACGTTATGGTCTTTCCGCTCTCTCCCAGAAGTTGCGGAATTTGGAATGCACGGGAGACATCTCGCCTCATCAAGCACTTGTCAGAGACCTGCAATTCTCTCCGGATGGGAAGTACCTCGCGACGGCAAGGTAATTCCAAAAGTCTTCTTGTCATTGTGAAATACCTTTGTTTACATTGCCCGTTGACGATAGCTGGGATAAAACAGCATGTATCTTCAAGGTCGCCGTGAGTGCTGATTTACTTACTAATCTCACAACAAAATTTAAAGAACCTGACCGTCATGTGCTTAAGGAACCGTCCGCTGATCATCATGTTCTGTACCACGAAAGAGGCTTTACGGAGCAAATACTCTGGTCCGTGAATTTCCGTGACGTTATTGTCATCACGACGATTAATTATTTCAACAGGTCCGCGTGTGGTGACCACTTGTTGACCAGGTCTCCCCGCGGCATCAAAATCTGGACAAAAGTAAGTTGTAATTTAAAATTTCCGTTCCGTTCTCAATCAGTATCCCAGGATGGCGTTTGCTTGAAAACATTCCGTCGGCCACATATCGTCCAGTTCTTACAATGGATGCCTTTTGGAGATTGTAAGTGATATCAAACTCTGTACGTCACTTCCAAAACCTAATAATCGATAAGCGACTGTCCTGTCTGTCGAGGGGAGTGAAGTTGTGAAACTAGTACGTCTTATCCAAATTATACAAGATCGTGAAACGTGACATTCCTTAGGACAAAGATGGGGAGGTAAATACTACATCTTCGAAGCAAAAATTAATCTCAAGCATCCGAGAAGGTCCTTGAAACTTACAACTTTGGACGTGTTCAACTTCGACGGATCGTTGTTACATCGGACGGCCATCGTATAATAGGCATTGGTCCTATGGGGGAAGCCCCTAACGGACTCCACCCCAGTCGTCCTGCGAGAGTGGAAAAGCGCATTATAGGCGAGTAACCCACCCATCTGAAGGCCAACGGCAGCTAACAAACGTTTTAGTGTATAATACGCGTACACGTCTCTGTGAAAGGTGGGCCGCTGCTTGCTCACATCTCAATTACAACACGCCTGACGTGCAACCTGTAAAGTCAAATACCACTTTTTCAGGATGTAAGCGACGTTAAATTGGCAAGAAACAACACCCACCTCCTCTTTTCGTTCGGAGATCAGGTTCGTAGTTCGCGACGAAAAATACCATAGTTTCCACTTATGCCCTGAACTACAGTCCCCTCCTCAACTCTGGAAAATGGATTTGGTCGGGGGCCGGGGTCGGGGTGCCCGTAATTGTGCGAGACTCACATTTCGTCATGCATTTTCGTCTCCAGTCTCTGTTGAATATGTTGGATCAACGTTTGGCGGCAAGAACGATCAGTTCATAGTCTGCGCCGGAAAATGTATGATTCTGTGCTGTTTTTTTCTCAATCTCTGCTGACGATGCTGTGTAGCTGGAGATATCCTCATTTGGGATCGAGAATCTGCTAACCTTCTTCATCACATCTACCCTACGAACCCTGACCAAGATTTGACTTGCATATCATGCAATAGCCTCGCAGGTGACCCTTTCGCATTTGCTGTAGGCGGGCACGATGGCAGTATTCGTATATGGTCAACATTCTTATGCCTAACTCCTATGACTCCACTCCATGATCCACACGATACGACACCCCCCGAATCGCAATCCGGCTACTCTCCTAGAGGATGGCCTACAGACAGGATCCCCGCGAATAGTTTTCTGAAGGTCGTTACGCCAACTCGGCGGTTGCGATCTCCGAGTATGACGTCAACGGCTTTCCTGTCGAGGTCGAGTTCGGAATCTGGTTATGGGACACAAAGAAGTATGAGTCAGAAATCGGATACTTAATTATGCCTATGTAATGTTTACTAGACGACAAGATAAATTGTCATGCCTTCTCCAATATTATATGATATGATAACTTGATTTCACAATGGACAGATACTTCAGTTCCGATTAGCAGGAGGACTCCGCCAAATATACAGTGCGTCAGGCAGATGACATTGTCAGATACTGCATGTACTGCATTCTTATGAGCTGTGTACACAGGCGGCTGAGCGGTTAAAGAGGACTGTCGCGTCACACGCGCAGCATCTACATATGAAGCTCATGAGCTCACCGCTTTAAATTGATGCAAAGCGGCAATAGAGCTCAAACAAAACTAGACATGGTGTTGGTGACGGCCAAGCCTCAAACAAGCGAGAACAATGGAAGCATCAGAAGCAAGAATGGGTATGGATGTATGCGATAATCCAGGCTTCGAAAACAGTAGCAGAAGAAATCAGACTTGGCAATTAGGGGCGTTCCGTTCCCTATAATCAGAAATTTCAAGGACAGACAGAACGCAAAGTGAAAGGGGGAAATGATCCGTCCTGCATTGCCAAACCGAAGATATGGAATGCAGGGTGCGGCGATGAGGCACGAAGTCAAGCGAAGTTGGACACTGCTGGCCAAGTGCCAAAGTGATGGAGAAAAGAATAGCCACTGCGACACAATTCAATTACCGATGAAAAATGAATCTGTTCGCCAGAGCAGGGCAATTTCGCGGTGTGGTGAGGATGACGACAGTACATTTAGAGGGGACAACAAACGGACCTTCCCAAGGCTGGGCGGGGGTGACAGATGGATCTGGAATCAACAGATCGGGTCGGTGACAGGGTGTGCCGAGGGAAGTGGACTCCAGCTCAGAAGCCGCAGGTAGGGTGAAGCCGCGATGACTGAGGCACGAGGCATAACCAAACAGATGAAGGCGCAGCCAGAGATCAAGATGAAATACATGGGAGGGGCTACGATCACCACGCTAACAATGTCATGATGAGACGGAGAGAATCAGACTGCGTGAAGTTGTGATTGCTCGAAATGACCCTAAGCTAGAAATGTCAATGACCATAAAAGCGGAGCAATCACGACGCACCCTAGTAGATATTACAATGAGCAAGGTGATGGCGAAGCAGGCTAAACAAACAACCAGAAACGGACGAAATGACATGAAACAAACCACAGATCGGACGGAATATTGAATTGTTATATCGGTTACTGGGACCACCTGATTAGGAGAATGCGTATGGACTAAGTGGAGAGTGCGGACGAAAGGCTGAGACGTGCGAGAAATCGACGAAATGCTGCGTGGGCTTGCGAGAGATGGCGACATGGAAGGAATGACAAGAGGCCAAGCAGAGCATTAACGATATCGGCAGGAAGATCTGGGACAGAGGATCATCATCGATCTGATCGCATGGGATCGTGATGGCCCTGGATCAGCAGCGTCCAGCAATCATGATACAAGATAGATACTGCGATACGCAATGAGTTAGTGACGCAGAGCAAACAATAACAAGTGCACGAAAACATGCAACGATCCAAACAACAGCAAATCTCATGAAGACGGGACATTGGATTGCAACAAGAATACTGGGTAAAATGGCGAATAGCTTATAGGTTTGGCGAGTGGAGCAAATTAGTTAGCGAAGACTTGATTGAGTTATACTCAAGGTGCGGAGTTGTGACACGACGGCTAGAGAAGGGACTGTTGACGGTAAGGAGTAGAAACCTAGGGAAAGTTCGACAAGAGTAGAACCTTTCGCGGTGTGCGGGGAGGTACGGCAACGCCCGGCCACGGCTGCAAGCACAGTCTGGAGTGAATTCGGTACGAACCCGGCGCAATGGAACCGGGGTGCAGGTCGGTCGACAGATCTCCAGTATATTGTCGGCGAGTGGCCATGTAGATCCTTACAGGTCACCATGGATAACTGGTTTATTGCGAACCCCATGTTTGAAAACTGGGTGCAATGGAAGACGACACGCGTTGCTGCGATACACGGGCGATATCATTGAGCTGAAGCGATTAGCAAGCGTCTGGAAATACTCGCGAAAAAATGCTCACCAGGAAGAACATATTCCGAAACGATAGCATGTTGTGTTAAATAAGGACTACATCGTCAGGGCATGTGTAGATGGGAAGGGCAAAACGTCACGGTCTAGAAAATAGTTGACTGGACGATCATCTTCCACGAAGTGCATTGACGAGATCTGGTAAATTTTTTCAGGCAATAATGTTAGGGAGGCGTACAACAACGCTGACAGATCTATTCGAACGGTATGGACATATGGTGGGAGATAATAGTACTAGCACTAGATGCGAGGGGAAGCAGTACTTGGCCAGATATAAATTTGCGGGCAGACGGATGACATGACTGGGCAAAGGGACGCGGCGGTACTTGGGTAATCTAATCACGTGCATAGAAGCTCAACGCACGTGACGATAATGAACCGCGACTTTGCCAAAGGATTTGAACCACTGCACTGCTGTAGTGTTCACTAGGTTCACTGCTCTACATCACGACTTTCTATCCTTCAATTATTGCAAAAAAATTCTTGCGATTTATCTAAACTTTTTGTGCTCAGCTTTGTGACTTGGCCTGGGCCCACGTTTGTGATTCAAAAACAGGGTGCAAAGTTACTTTCATTAACTCTTATTACGACTACTTCTCCGCAACGAGGGTTCGATACGCTCGTACAACTCATGGCTGCCACTCAACAGTTACCGCCATGGATGACACTGGCAACTACCGTGTATACAAATGCTGCAGGGCAAACTATAACGGGCGAGACCACCCTTCAGCTCCCACTCACTTACTACGGTCCAAGTGTGAGTACCAGGGCCCTTGAGATATACACAATACTCACATCCTTCCAGATTCCCTTGGGTACTGACGGCGCTTGGACTTATGGCGGTCTCACCTCGCCAACCTCTTCCCTAACGACTTCATCCACTGCGACATCTTCCACCTTTACCCCAACATCCTCTGCGACACCTACATCCTCTGCGACACCTACTTCATCCTATCAGTCTACATCCTCATCTACCTCTACATCCCCTTCCACCTCTGCCACATCAAATCCCTCTTCGAACGCAACTGCTTTATCTAAAGGAGCACTCATCGGTATCATCATCGGTGCCATCATCTTGTTCATCCTCTTGCTTCTGCTTTTCATCTGGTTCGTCCGTTGGAACTCCCGTCGACGAGACTCTAGGGCTATCACACCCATATGGACAGGATGGAATGTTCTTACTCCTGATCCAACCGGCGACGAGGAGAGCCGTCCAGCTGGTCTGGGTTCTCCTCGTGACAGCGGTGATGACGAAGCGGATTCTTTCCTCCGTCGCAGCACCGCTACTGATCCTGAACACCGTCCACGTCCAGTATCTTCTCTTCCCCCCGGTGCTGCGCCACCTCATATTGTGGGAAGCACTGGTTCAGACCGAACAAGGTCCTCCCAGGCTTCGACAGACTACGGCGTCGTCCTGCCTGGCTCAGGACACTTTGGACAGGCGTACAGTGGTGATGGCGTCCCTGCCCATGCCAGCAGCGAAATGCTAGGCCACATCGTGCCTCCTGGAGAGCTCCTCCGCATCGGAGATGAGGAAGAGCTGCAAGACATACCCCGACCACGCATGTACAGCTCAAGTCATCCCTCTCTGCCCGAGCACATCGCACCCCTACTTCCACCCCCACCTTTCGAGGGCTCTGCTACGCGCAAACCTTCAGACCGCTCCTTACTCAACGAAAAGGAAAAATCCATCCGCAGTGCCTCATACCCAACGAGTGACCTTGAGGACTCAAAAGTCTTCACTGCTCGCCGCGTACGCGTCCAGGAGCTCGCTTCCCGCAGCCCGCAAGATGACGACTCTACGAATACCCAGCCTGTCGCAGGTCCCGGTAGCTGGCGCAACTCCTTCTCTCGTCTGCGAAGGAGCTGGTTTGGATCCTCGTCATCTCGCAGCGGATCAAACTCGCGCAGAGGATCAGTAAAAGACGCCGAGGCAGTGCAATCCTTACTCGGTCGCAGGCTCGGTGTAGGCTATACCTCTGCAGGAGAACGTCCGATGTCGAGCGTGAGCGCTAAGAGCGCGGTATCCGGGAACACGGTGTACCATGACGCAGTCTCTCGTATGGGCACCCCAGTTTCCCTTCCTTCAAGAGCAGTCACGCCTGGAAGTCAGAGGGGAAGCGCAGTGCCTGCAACGGACTTTGCACCTCCTATACCGAGTGGAGCACCACCAGCATATGATGATCCATATGATTTGTTGGGTAGTAGGGGTCCCAGCCCGTTGTCTCCCACAGGCATCGATGTTCTGGATATACCAGCACCAGCACCTTTCTCATCCGCTTCGACGAGCGGGAGACCTTTGCCGCCAGGTCTTGTTCCGTTGTCCAGTCGCCATGCATGGAGAGACTCGTTGTCCGTGATCACAGGCTCGTCAAATGGCGCAGGTATCACAATCGATGTTCTCGATGCTGAGCCGCCACGAGCAGGTGATGGCTGGAGGAGTTTAGCCGGTGGCTTCCTTGGTGTCAGTGCAGGACCAGACTCAAGTGAACAGCGAGCTACGTTTGGAACTGTAAGTTTGAAGACCGCCGTTGAGAATATTGAACTCACAATCTTTGTTGATACAGCCCCAAGTCATCCATCAAGGGAATCCCTTGGTCTCTGAGCGAGGGTCTTTGCACTCCATGCGCTCGCACCTAAGTCCCTACTCTGCACGTTCATCTTCAGGCTCAGCACCTGCATCATCTGCACGCGTTTTCAATCTCTCAGGGTCCAATTCCTCTCGTCCTTCTGCGAATTCCGCTCACTCACGCGTAGCAACCATGTCCTCTGCATCACTGAACTCTAGTCGACCGTTTGGTCCTATCTCGCCCTCAGTGAGCGCATTTGGATACGCAGATCCCTCGCGGTACATGTCCCACACTACTGAGGAATACGAGGACCAGTTCGCGGAGCCAGGCAACCGCATGTCGATCCTTGGTCCTATGCCCTCGTTCTCCACTCGTTCGGTACTCTCCCAACCGACGATCCGTAGTGTGGGTGGTACGACGGTGACGAGCGATGATACAGAGGTGACGAGAACGACTGTCACTTCGGGCTCCGAAGACGCGATGAGCACGCCTACACCGTGGTTTCAAGAACCATTGAGGGCCGAGATCTGAGATGACAGGATGCGTTCTCTCCCAAGCGCTGGGTAGAGATGTTCTATAGACGCGATTTTTTCTTTATTCATCTTCATGTTGACGCTTCATCATACCTTGTGCGATACCTCTGACTTTTGCGATACCTATCATACATGATCTTCTATGTTCGTTATGAAGATTACCTGCTTACTTACGACTGATGATTGCGATATCTTGAATACGATTCTTGTACGGTCCCTAGTGAATGATACACCAGGTCTCATGATTAATTTCCGGCGATCTTGTCGATCGTTACCAAAGTTCGCTTCGGATCGATGAGTAGGGAAAGTGTTTCTAACCTGATAGGTAGATGGATTCGTAGCTTCCTATAATCCAGCTCACTTTCTCCGGTGCGGTTCTTTCCATAAGCTTTGTGTCAGCACCAGTCTTATTTTGTGATGACGCTTTAGCCAATCTTAGCATCGAGAAGACGGAGGCTGGGATTGTAGGCCACGTTCGTGTTCGGAGCAAAACGCAGGGCATTGCTTCATCGCTGGGCGACCGTATCACAATGTGTGAGTGTATAATGTGTTTGAAAGGAGACGTGATGATGATTGTTGTGTATTTATAGCTCAAAGCCATCGACATAGAAAGCGTGGATATCGATCAGGTGCTGAACTGTGCAGATAATCTTCATGTATAATGTTGTACATGTGAAGGAGACACGTGAATGTTTGATGCAATGTTAATACCTAGTGATTGATCTTTACATCAATAGGTACTCAAGCCTGCGAGTACGGTTCCCTACATCGCCAAACCTCTCAGCAACCTCGACAACGTGAAATCATTCGAAGCGCTTAGATACCCTTCTTTACCTTCATCTCCACTCACGTGTACCTTGGCATCTATCTTGAAAGTCCTGGTCTCCGCTCGCTGGAAGAGTGCGAACAGGATTGGAATCCAAAAGCGCATGCACCACCCGGCATTACCATCCTCATCCTTGGTTAAACACCATGGGACCTCCCCAATATGAATTCCTCGAGACAAATCGGGTGTAGGTGTATCATTTACGTAGCGTATCGTAGCGCCATCATAAAACGTCTTGAACGAGATTTGGCTATGGGACTTGTAGGGACCATTTATTGTCACTGTACTGCATATGAGATGAACGAGAGTGACGGCTGGAACAAGCAGGGGGTCGAAATCGTGTGTGGAGGTGCATGCGATCTGGAGTTGTGATGGGAAGAGGTAGAATGCGCTACGCATTTGGAAAGCACTGAGTACGGGTACAACTAGCGTGTAGAGTTGACTCACTGGTCGGGTTCATCCCATGTCGTGACATGGCGCTCGTTGCAGCCGACTTTCATGGAAAGATTTTCCAATGGTAAGGGATACTTTTTAGATGTATCGTTGGCCGTAGTCTGTAAGTCAGGCTCTAGATTGTTGGAACCGTGATTGGATAATGCGAAAAGTAATGTTTGAAATGCGGTTGTTTCTGCAGCGTCCTCTACTCTAGAAGACACTGAATGTTGCAGTTGACGAATAGATGATTTCCTTGAAGATGTCTTGGTTGGAGATAGTGTGAGGTTGTTGGCTGCATGCTGAGAAGGAATGGTCTTGCGAGGAACAGGACACACTGTTTCGGACGTGTCTAGAAGTCGACGAACAGTTCGGAGATAGAGTTTGTCATCAATCGACGAAGATGATGACTTCCTGTTATGAGTAGACAGGCCCTCGAAACTCTCGCCTAATGCAAAAAGGCTTGCTAGATCCGAACTTGGTGGGATGTGGGCCAGAAATTCTTCTTTCGCTAACCGTCTGAGAGCGCGCCTCATGCACTTGCACGGACGACTGTCAGTCATCGTAGAGCAATTGGCAGCTGTGTCAACAGGTTGGACACCTCCAGCGCAAGATCTGAATCGAGGATCAGTAGCAGGGCACATTCATGGGCGAGATTAGCCACAAGAACATGATGTATTGAGCTCATGCTTATGTGAGGATTTTCGTTGTGTAAAATCGCTTAGACTTGACTAGTAGTGACATGAGGCTAACACGTAAAGTTGAACGCTGTGAGGCCTAGGGCAAGCCGCGATGCCAGTGGACGGTCATGCACGCTCGCATGGGCCAACGGTGGGGCTGTGATGACGGAGAGGTTTGACTATACAAGTTGAGGGTTTGATTACGTCAGTTACCACAAATCAGCTCAATCGGAACTCTCTGCACGCGCCATTTTCAACAGGAGCAGATGCTTTGAGACTCGCATTGTGTCCCCTTCACCCTTGGCGGGCCAGTTTCGAGCGATCATGACATTGTTTTAGCACAGATTCTAATCCTGCTTGGCGATCTTGATTTCCAGCGCTTGGTACAATCATACCAGCGTCTATCGTGCCGAACAGCCATCGACGATATGGAAATACACGTGCAGCATGACCTGAACAGGCCTCAACGTTGCAACCTCTCCCTCTCAACCGATCTCCATCCACAGGGATCCCCATATCTCTCAGCTCGTCTTCCCTTCCCATTTATTCCGCCCACCACTCGGCCCATTCTCGATCCCCGTCATTTTGCTTCATTCCACCATTATGCCCGATAGCTGTGAAGGTCAATATATCAGACTCGAACGTGGGTCGTTCCATGTGATCTTCATATTCATTTCGTACCTCATCCTTGCGCCCTATCTACAGTCATCAGGCTGAATGATCTTCCACTCCCTTCCGACCGCGTACCCGCAGGCTTTTACGTGTCCATTAATGTCGATTCGAGGAGGCGCTGGAAATCACCCGTCCGAGTGGTATCATCCGACGAAGCTGAAGTGTTGGGCGATGTTGTGACTTTGTAAAGTCCATGTTGATTTTCAGATGCGATTTGATGGCTGATCATTCGTTTGCAGATCGTTACACGACATAACTCAATTATCGGTGGAGATCAGGGTATCCTATGAGCTCGGTCGAATGCTAGGCAGTGGAGAAGTCGTTGCAAAACTTGAAACGTCGTGGGATGAGCTGCTCGATCATGATCAGCCTTTCGGTGAGTACCCTACTTCTCATTCATGCACACTGCTAACATCTCGTAGAATTGTCCTTCCCATCCGTTTGTGGCAACCACCCTTCTCTCACGCTGAAAGCCGCCGTTGTACATCCTTGTGATCATCAGGATGGCGCACTGTCTGATGTGAGTGACGCTGGTCTTTGTTGTTACCTTTTGCTGACGGAACGCCAACTGTAGGTCCTCGTGGACTGTGAGATTGCTCGAGACACAGATGCAGGTCACGCGCAATTTGCCGATTACATGACAAGCAAGAATGTCTCTCACTTGAACGCTGCTGTAGAGCGTTTTCAGTTGGTTCTGGACCAGTGTCCGGTCAGCCACCCTGACCGTGCAGCAGCTCTCACCAACTTCGCGTGGGCCCACCTTATTGGCTACAGCCGAGACGATCTTCAAGATATTGATACCACCACCTCCCTCTTCCGCGAAGCCCTTGCATTGCGTCCGCAGCCCCATCCCAATTATCCCTTGTCTCTATATAATCTCGCCGAAGCCCTGCATTGGCGCCACGACAAGAAAAGTACAGCTGCCGACATCCGTGAATCCGCTCAACTCTATCATGAGTTACTACCTCTCTGTCCAGAGGGCACGTACCTTCGTAGCGTCGCGGCAGATGGTGTCGATGATGTGATCACCAAACTTCCAATAGACGAAGGCGTCTGCCTTGGACGAGTCATCCTTGAGCTCTGTCCCCTGGGCCATCAACACCGTCCAAGCGCACTTGACAGTGTTTCAAATGCTCTCGAATCACGGTTTACACAACGCGGCACCATTGATGATTTAGACGAAGACATACAATTTCGTCGTGAAGCCGTGTCGCTGTGCCCCGAGGAACATTCTGACCGCGGTTGTTACCTGAACAACTTGGCCTCCTCACTCAGTGTCCGCTTCGATCACCAAGACAAACCTAATGACCTCAATGAGGCCATCTCTTTGTACGAAGAAGCGCTGTGCCTGCGCCCTGTTGGGCACAAATATCGTAATTTCTCATTGGACAGCCTAGGGGGCGTCCTCGTCACCCGTTTCAACAAACGCGGCGACATTGATGATATCACCCGAGCTGTCAGCCTCTATCGCGAGGCACTGACGTTGTGCCCACCTGGGCATCCACGTCGTGACATCACGCTTAACAACCTCGCCCTCGCGCTCAAAACCAGATATGGCAAATTGGATGTCAGCGAGGATCTTAATGAGGCCATTGATCGGTATCGCGAATCCCTTCAGTTGAAGCGGCTTGACGATCCAGAGCACCATATAACTCTTTACAATTTGAGCGCAGCGCTCTGCTCTCGTTTCACACAAACTCAGGAGAATGAAGATGTCGAGGAGGCCATTCAACTCTGCCAAGAAGCGCTGGCGTCTCTGCCTTCACTGCACCCAGATAGATGCAGGATTCATTTATGGCTACGGGAGGCTTATCTGTCTCGTTACCGCATACAACACAATCCTGTTGATTTGTCGCTCGCTGTAGAGAACTTTAGACTGGGTTCGCGGCACCCCACTTATGGATTCCCAGAACGAATCATTCAGGCATATGATTGGACCGTTGCAGCGGAGCAGCACGGTCATGAATCCGCACTGGAGGCCTACTCGACATTTTTCGAGCTTCTGGATGCTCATCTGGCAACGCGATGGTCGGCAACTTCACGGCGTGAAGCTGCCGCTGCCTTCCATTATGCCAGATCGCTGCCTGTAGATGCAGCATCATGTGCCATCTACTATGACGATCTACGACACGCAGTGGAACTCGCTGAGCAGGGCCGTGGCCAGCAATGGTCGCTGGCATCTCGACTCAGGACTCCAGTTGAAGACCTCGAGTCAGCAAATCCGAAACTGGCGCACAGTTATTTGGAGCTGAGCAAGCGCGTCTCTAATGCCGCCCAGAGTTCTGCAACCATCACAGACAGAGCTGCTGTTGATCAGGCAGCAACAGAATACAGGAGACTTACAAGGCAATGGGAAGCTGCGGTAGCTGAGATCCGTAATCTTCGGGCGTTCTCGCGGTTCCTCCTCCCACCTTCATACGAAGACCTGCAAGCGGCAGCACGTCATGGCCCGGTCATCATCCTCATTGCGAGTCAATACTCATGCAGTGCCATCATTGTCCCGACGTCAGGAGACCCCCATCACGTTCCCTTGCCATCTATCACCCTCGCAGATCTGAAGACTCTCAAGGATCGCTTCACCAGGGCAATACAACACGCATCTCGGATGAACCCAGCGGAGACGAGGACAGATTTAATAGTACTCTTGCGGACAGTATGGGACACAATCATGCTACCCATCGTTAACGTACTCGAGCACGTCCTCAAAATAAAGCACCGCTCTCGAATCTGGCTGTGTCCGACTGCAGCTTTCACATCTATTCCTCTCCATGCAGCTCATCCCTTTCAAACAAAGGCAGATCGCTCTAAGGAGCCATGCCTGGAAGATCTCTACATCTGCTCTTACACGCCGACACTTTCGGCTCTGGTCAGATCTAGACAGTTGATGAAGAAGCGCGTGCCTCCGTCCTTCGTAGCGATCGGACAAGGTCAGCCGGGTGCAGGGAAAGGCAAGGCGCTCTTGGCTGTCGACAGCGAGCTCGAGCTTGTCCATGAACTTGTCCCCGCCACTGCTAACCATACCACTATTTCTGGCGATGCAGCCACACGAGCAGGTGCACTCCAAGGTTTGGAAGAGAACACCTGGGTGCACCTTGCTTGTCATGGCAAGCAAGACCCTACGCAGCCTTACAATTCTCATTTCGTCATGAGAGGTGAACATTTGACGCTGCTCGATATCATGGAGAGAGACACTCCGCACGCCGAGTTCGCGTTCTTATCCGCGTGTCATACCGCTGTTGGGGATGAAGAGACACCCGACGAAGTCATCCACCTTGCAGCTGGTCTCCAGTTTTCGGGATTCAAAAGCGTTGTTGGCACGCTGTGGGAGGTCGACGATGCTGTCGCAAAACACGTCGTTGAAGCTTTCTACACATATATGTTCCATCCAAAGGAGGTCGGTGTGATGGACCCTACGAAGGCAGCCTGGGCACTCAATCGTGCTACACACGCCGTGAAGACGAAAGTGCCGCTTGAGCAGAGGATGGTTTTCATTCATATCGGTGTGTAGTTCCTGTCGTATTACTTTCGTCTGGCGCGGTTTCACGGGTTGTTTATATTGCTCTATTTTTCGTCTACTAGTACTTTTAGTTGTAGGAATTACCGAATCACCCCGTTACATCTGTCACGTATTCTTGTGCTTTAGTTATCTCGTTTGCGCGTTCGCTCTCGCAGTGTTTTGTCTACTCAAGCAAGAGGTGGGCGGACCTAAGATCCCGAACACTCACACCCACCAAACCTTGTACTCAAGAGTCTTCAGCAAAGTTATTGAATTGCTCGACGGCAACGTATGTATTTGCATGTTCGCAAGATCGTCAATCGTCTGCTGGTACCTATACTGTCGCTGATACTGAAAGTTTAGCTTTTAGTATCGTACCTTTTGGTGTAACGGTTATGCGCGGGCGGCAGTCTGACCCAGTGACTTACAGGAGGCTAAGAACGTTGAAATAGTAATCACTCGAAATTACAAAACGTCTATAAGCTTCTATTATGATGTAGATTACACGCGGACATCTAGGAGCGCCGGCGACAATATCTTTGCCTCAAGCATGTTCGTCCTAAGCCATGTCTGAAATATGACATGATCCTCCACCGCGGGTACCAGCTGAGGCACATAATGCTGGGCGATATTCAGAAGGCAAGATAGCGCCATCGTCCAGATACCTTCGTGCGATGACGTGGGTTTCACGTCTCGACCCGAGTATAAGAAGCTAGTTTTTTCTTTGTGGCATCCAATCGCATCCACTTTCAGCCAGTCATTGAGCCGTGTGCCCCTGCCGATGAACACGCCGTCTTCATAACAAACACAGACCCAGGTCAGGACCCATATGAATGACTCAGCATCGTGCTGGTACAGGTGCTTGACCTGGCCTTCCATAGCTGCCCGTGTGAGAAGGTTTAGCGCCATGAAAGGTACTGTCCCTGTGCGCTCCTGGCCTGAGGGAGTGTCTCGAGTCGATGATAAGTCGAAGTCATTGAGAACGCCAATCCATCGACCATCTGAGGTCTTGTAAACCATGAGATTGCTAGGGCTGACGTCGCGGTGATGGACACCATTTTCCCAGAGGGCATAATGACCTGGTGACGCAGGCGTCAATGGACGATCAGGAGAGAGAAGAAATAACACATACAGACAACAATTTGCCACCATGCGCTGAGGAAGTCGTCCCCGTTCAGCTTCGTGATCGGCTCAAGCTGTCTGAATACGATGATGTAGAAGACGCGCCTGCCTGGTTCGGCATCGTCAATTCCTAGCGCCCTCCTGATGTTTGCCGTGGATGTATCTCCAAATTTGTGGGACCAGACCAACTCTGGGACGTGGTGCTTCACCTTCCCCTCCTCGTCCTTCTTCGCTATCTCATACACCTTCTGGAGTATGTCAGGCTCGCTCTCGCGCTCCTCTTCTGGCCAATAGAGCTTGGCCACCAGCTTGTCGGTAGGGTTATGAGGGTTGTAATGAGGGAGCTGCGGTACCAGAGCCGACAGCGCCACACTTTCCACTGGAAAAACGGTGGTTGCACGTCCGCGCAGACCGAAGTGAGTGATGCGCTCGTCAGACGTCAAATTGAATTTGAGATCGACCGCTCCGATCTTTTCATCCTCGACCCGAATCTCACCCGAAGATACAACCTCAGGTAGCGTGTGGTAGCCCCACTCTGCGTATGGCATTCGCTGCATAGCAAGCAGCAAAACCATGAAGCGGGGAAGGTCCTGGACGAAGTTGATGCCAGAGCATTGAATCGCGCCCTGCCGATCAAAGTACCACGTGTAAATCATGTCGTCTGGTACGAGCGATCAATGTCACGACAGATCTGCAGCAATTCATAAACTTACTCTCCACAACATAAGAGATGACGCTCCGCCGTGCGAAATAGGCCGCGAACATCTCCGCAGCGTACAAACCATTCTGCACAACAGGATGAGCTTTTACAGGCTCACTCGACTCCTTCTTCTCCCCCTCGGCTCCGAGTTTGGATTTCTTGCTGCTGCGGACGTCGGCTGGACCGGTAGATGAACGCTTCTTCTCTCCTTTGTTCTTGGGTGGCTCAGATAGATTCGAACGTCCTGCTGCATCGCACGTGTTAGTGAGGAAGCGTAAGTTGGACATGCTGGATAGCTTACCCGCATTCGATGTCTGGCGCGAGCTCGTAGCAGCACCGCTGGCAGGCAAAGGTGCCGGAACTGCTGGTTCAGGCCCCTCAGCGGAGTCGTTCGTTTCCCTCCGATACTTCATAAACTTCTTCGCTTCAGAGATATCGTAAGTCTTCACTGCGTAAGTCGCAGGCGGTGGACCCGGTGGTGAAACAGGCTTCGTGTGTTTGAACTCCACCGTCGTTCGAACTTCCGTCCATTCGAACTTGCGGGTGGGCTTGCACAACCCCGCCTCGTAAATTGTCTTTGCTTTACTCTTCCCCACCTTCTTGGCGGTTGCATGGGAGACGACGACGACGTCGGGCTTGCGTTTGGACTTTTTGCCTTGGTGCGTTTGATAGATGAAGGATGGGTCGTTTAGATGAAATAGGATGTTCTCGGAATCCTTTTGCGCCTTATAAGGAACCAATCCAGGCGCGTCCAGCTCGCTCAGTCGACCGAGCGCACAGTTTGCAGCTTTGATAAAAGGCGCATACATAGGGGGCTCTATTGTGCAGTTCACACTTTACAGCGTCATTGATCAGTTAATATCCTTCAAAAGGATTTGAAGTTCTGACTTACAGAGTGACCAAATGGTTCTTGATGATTTGAGCGTCGTTACCCTCGTTGCAGATAGGCAGGACGGCCTTGAGGGAATCATCGAGCAGTGTCGACTTGTCAGGAAGTGGTTTTGAGTCATCTTTGCAGTGATAAAGGAGCTCCTCCAGCATTTTATCGACGGCGCATTCCTGGTAGTCCTCAACGTCGCGCGCGATCCATGGACGAACATCTCGGACGCTGCGTAAAGGACGAAGTTCAATACCAACGTATGGTGGCCGCAGCGACAAGAAAAGTGAACGTACTCAACGCCTACAGCACTGATATGTTCGCTGATAGCGGCAGAGCCAACTGCAAGCGGGGTGGAGTTGAGCTTGGGCTCAGAGTTAACGCCGTGAGGAGGCGTCTATGTATTCTATTTTCTTTTGTGGACAGAGAAGAAGAGTCAGTTGTATTGCGGGACAAATACTATCATCTGACTAGGGACACCGAGAGTGAGATAAGCATGTGGGTATTTGGGCAAAGCCCCGAAGGGGGTTCCGGCCAGAAACAACGCTCCGAATCTGAGAGGTCGAAATGAGCCGTGAGGGCGGGTGGGCAACAGCAGCTCGCACTCGCGACTATAACGGACTTCTTGTGTTCGGGAGTGATGCGTCGAGCAAAATTGAACGTTAGTGATGGTTAGAGTTGATTGTTTTGAACTGACGATTATGAAAATTAATTTTTAATTTGCGAGACGCTTGCTGCTGAGGGCGTGGTGGGCGGGGGCGAAAGAACGAGTAAGACGACTAAGAGTCGACGAGTACTGAGAGTTTGCGTAGTGGTACGGAGCAAAGAAGAGATGTCCCAAAAAGGACATCTGCTGCATAGACGACATTCTATGTTCGTCCTCGTTCCTCGGACTCGCTTAGAAAATAATCTATGTATTCTATTTTCTTTTGTGGACAGAGAAGAAGAGTCAGTTGTATTGCGGGACAAATACTATCATCTGACTAGGGACACCGAGAGTGAGATAAGCATGTGGGTATTTGGGCAAAGCCCCGAAGGGGGTTCCGGCCAGAAACAACGCTCCGAATCTGAGAGGTCGAAATGAGCCGTGATACCCAAACACTTAAGGAGCCCAGCGACGCGTCAGGCGAAGGTTGGACTCCCGTTTATAAGGAGCGGGGCGAAACGTACCTTGGATTAGCGAACCTTTGCCATGGTATAATGGGTAAAGGGTTCAATGATTGGAGTATCTTGGAGGTAAGGCGCCATTATGACCGCGTGATTGCGCAAATATATGGTAAAGGCTTCGCTTGACCACCTTCCCATAGACTTGACAACGTCAAATGGGACGCCTCGAAGCAAATATTCTAGCGTTCCTCCTATGCGGATGCCGTGACCTTTGAGGTCTGGGCAGCCGCCGTTTTTGGCGATGCTCCCAATCCTTTGAAGGAAGGCTCCTCGCGTCAACGGACGCATGCCTTTGGGATGCTTCCATGCGAATATGTGATCATTGGGTGCAGGATCATTGATCTCGAAGTGCTTGAGTAAAGCTTGCATGGGGTCAGTTGCGTCTGTTTGACTCGCCCAGTATACGTCTTCTCCGTTGACTGACGTTTTCGTGCGGGGAATGTGAATTCTAGAAACTCGGAAGCCATGACGGTCCTGACAATCTAGCTCAATGTCCGCTCGTTTGATGAGCTGAATACCTTCGTTGAAGGCTTTGATGGATTGTACAGTAAACTCTCCAAGCCGCGCTAGTGAGTAAAAGGCGCCTGTTAGGCATGCGAAAACGGCTGCGTCAAGAGGTGTGTCTAGTTGTAGATGATCTCGAATCTGAAGGATGGACGCGATGGTGAACGGTTCTCTTTTTGCACGCTTGGAATTAGCTGGGGCTTGTTTGGCTGCTCCGTCAAGCGCTGTCTTTAACTCGTGTTGTTGCATGTTCCAGATTTGTCCGTGAAGAACGTGCCAGGCGCGAACTGCGTACACATAATTGGCGAGTGTTTTTCCAGCATATGAGCCGGCGCAGCTTGCTATGAAGGTAAGAATGGTGATATTATCCGCTGGACATCTCTGGAGTTCTGGGATGCTTCGAGTATCGCAGAAGACGTGGAAAACGAGTAAGCCTGCTCCGTATGATTCCTTGGTTCCTTGGGCCCACGAAGCGTTCATCACCGTGAGTACCCTTTCGAGGTCTTCATCCGTAATAGCGAGGATTTTTCCGTCTGCGTTCCGTACTGATCGGCTCTGTACTGGGTACCAGAGCTTGAGTCGATCTCGCGCTAGACAGTGGGGGCGCAGTGGGGAAATGATTGGAATCAGTCCTGGCTTGTAAGGTAAGGGTTTGTCAACTGCACTGATGGGTACTAATGGCGCTGCAAAACGGGTTTGCTCTCTTTGCTTCTGTTGTAGAGTCTTCGTTGAGGGAGTGATGCCTCGTTGGGTTTGAACTACAGACGCAGCAGATATGGTGGATAGTAGGTGCGCTGAAGACGGTAGAGAGCAGGATTGTTTGGATATTTCAGGCTTACGTGGATGAATCGAAGGGATCGTAGATGAAGCGGCGGAGTGGATGGGGTATGGGGAGGAGGGTAAGGAGAGATCCTTCATCAGCGTAGATTCCCCGTGAGGGGGGATCAGCTGGGTTGGTACTACTGGCGACGTATGTTGGGTAGAAAGAGTGTGTAGATGAGAGGCCGTGTAAGAACTCGAATATTCTGCGGAAGACTTGATTGACGGCTGTATTGCGGCTGCGCCCGTTTTTCCATCCCTCAATGACTCCTTGATTGTCACCATAGACTCGGAAGTGTCGTTCCGGTCTATCCAAGGCGACAATGTATCGAACGAGAAGCTCGAAACCGATTGCTTCGGCCCAGCCGATGTCTTTCTGTCCATCGAGGGTAGCCCACCCTGGATACAGTTTCCACGCTCTCCACTTGTCTCCAATAATGATCGCGATTCCGACGCCCGAGCTCGCATCTGAGAATGCTGCTGGGTTGTGCAAGGTGAGTGGCTTGGGAATGGTGCGGCCAAGGAAGGTAATCTGTAAGATGTCTGCCCACCAAGCATGTCTTCTGCGAGGCCGTTAACCGGCCGATGAGGTAAGAAAGGACGCTTATGACAAACCCGCAGCATAACCTCGAGGCTCGTGAGATACGCACGACCTCGAGGGTGAACCAAAGACACATTGAGAAGCTTGCCGTGAAGTTTTTGTACGTCAAGAAGAACATGTACAGTACGATCCTGCCATTCTCGCACTGCTCTACTATACTTCGCTTTTTTCTCGTCTGAGAGATAGACCAGATCTCGTGCAAGGTCCCACATGAGGCCGATGTATGTGTTGCAATATGCAAAGTTAGCATCTTTCTGAGGTTCCCATGGAGTGCGCGTGGTGGTAGAGGACCTGTTGATATCGTCGAAGTTAAATGTGAATAGTTTGTCTTCCGCTGATCGTGGGGAGCTGTTTGATAGATCAAGAATCGGGAATCTACAATCTTCATCAAATTGTTCTGTGGTGCCATCGTCGAAGATATGGCCTCCAAACCAGACTCTGCCGCCGTCGTGATGCTGACCTCTTTCGGTGATGTCCACGTGCCATTGTCGACGTTGTTCATTGTATCTATCAAGGAACTCTCTCCGGATGCGAAAAAAGAGATGGTCGTCAACCCAACGCGATGCTGGGCCAATGCCTTGCGACCTGAAAATATCGAGTCCTGCATCTGCGAGATGTCCATACACTCCAGCCGATGGTGAAACCCCAAAACATGTACACGTGTCGATGCAGAATTTGGAGTCAGATATTCGAACAACGGCGCCTGGCCACTGCGAGGCATGAAGGGGAATAGTGCGGTATGCTTCGGAAACGTCTCTCGTTGCGATTTGTGATCCGGGTGGCAACCGACTGATAAGGAGCGCAGTAGAGTGAAATGTTCCCCAGGTACTGGGAAAGTCGTCTGGATTAATAGAAGAATTAATTGATGGATTAGGGAATGTGGTAGCTTCTGAGTGAGGGAATGAATAATCTTGTATGACGCGAAAGCGCCCTGGTTTGCCGGGTTTAGGAATAATAGACAAGGGAGAAGACTGGAATGGACCAATGAGAGTTTCGATTTCGTTAGCCGTGCATGGGCCGATGTACCTTTGTTTTTGGAGTTCGGAATTGATAATAGATTGGAATTCGTTTTTATAGACACTGATAGATTCTTTGTTGGCAGGCGCTTGAGTGGTTGTAATGACAGGAAAATTAAGGTTAAAGCCTCGACGAAGACCGTCGGGAATAAGAGGATATCTATCAATGAGTCCAGCATGCGTAAGGCAAGTTTCCCATGCATCAGGGTCATAGGGTGTGAGGGCTCTATGCCTTCTGCGCTCGAGGGCAAGTTTGAACTCCGTGAGAGGAGGCGGTACATCCTGAGCAGAAATGTCGGCGATCGTGTGTTGCATTGCTGCAACCGGAGACTCGTTGCCAGTCGCTGCAGACTGGTCGTGAGTCTCGCATGGTAAGGATCTTTCCGACTCGGGTGCAGAGAGTGTCGTGAGCATTGTCCCATGTCTTGGCCGCTTTGCACTCGACGATTTTGTGTGCGTGCCTTCCCAAGCAGACTGCGCAAGCGGAGAGGGGAGTTCCGTTTGCGCTGCTTCGAAAATCCTGCCGAGAGCGCTTATACGAGTCTGGAGAGGGTGAGCGACGACGTTGTGACTGACGTGGGGATGCGGAACGTCGACGTGAGTCTCGAGTTGCATGCTGGTAGTCTCTGTTTCTATGGTTGTGACTGGTAGTTGCGGTTGTGCTCGAGTTGATTCTCTGGTCCATCTGATAGGGTAGATGTGGCATGTAGCAGTTTGTGGCATGTGGCATAGTGTGGCATGTAGCATATGGGTGAGGCGTGTAGCATGTTGCGAAATGTTTGTAGCAAAGGAAGTGAAGCGTGTTGCGAGAGTTCACGGTATGAAAATTATGCAATGTGATCGAGAAGTATGTTAAATAAAAGGAGAGTGTTAGTGTATGTTCGGTGCATCGAGTACGGGTTGTGAGCACTGACCTTGTAATCGTGCCGATTATCCTGTTTCTTACGTTCTTCGAGATAGACATTGTTTCTCGTGCGTTCAAGGAGTATCTCGTTGATTCGAGACAAATCATAGGCTCCTGCGGCTGTTTTCACTGCCATATGCCAGCGCTTGCGCTGTTCTGCTTGGTAGACGAGTAGGGACTTTTGCGCTAAGGGATCACGCATTGAACGAAAGTCGTGGACTTGTAGGTTGCGCCAGAATTTCGCCATCATTGTGACGCGATCATCCGGCCAAGAGGCGTCTTCCATTGCTTTGATTATGCGTGGGCATGCTTGACAGAAATCTTCAAAGGTGAGATTCTGATCGTCGACGACGACGTTGGCATTTCGCGTCGATGCTGCTGAGACCCATGCTGTGTCTCCTCCTGCTAGAGTAGCCATGACCATTGCATCTTCGTCGACTGAAGACTTGAGTTTCGCGTCGTCGAGACCTGCGTTTGTGAAATACCATAATTCGACGTAGTCTCCTTTATCGAGCTTGCGAATGGCGTAAGCGGATGGGATAATGACGGGTTTCATAGGAACGTCGAGACCGGGAATGGAGGTGTACTTAAATTTATTTTTCTTCCTATCCTCTTTGCGTGCAGCTTCCTCTTCATCGATGCGGTCCTGGTCCTGTCTTTCTCGCTCTTCCTCGTGGAGACGCTCTAAGTGTTGACGCCGTTCTGCATCTTCTTCTACTTGGTTCTGCCACTGGGCCTTGTCGGTGTTGTTACCAGTCAGCCATATATTCCTTAGTATTATGATGGCTTGGGCTTCATCAATGTTCTGGTTGGTAAGTTGTAGCCGAGCGTCGGCATAAACCGCTTCCGCGTAGTCCGGGCAGATACTTAAATTCGGGTCGCTGGATAGTCGAGGCATGTTTAAGAGTACTTTGTAATTAAAAGGGGTTTATCGTTGTGTGAAAGGAGGCGAAAGAACGAGTAAGACGACTAAGAGTCGACGAGTACTGAGAGTTTGCGTAGTGGTACGGAGCAAAGAAGAGATGTCCCAAAAAGGACATCTGCTGCATAGACGACATTCTATGTTCGTCCTCGTTCCTCGGACTCGCTTAGAAAATAATCTTTGGCGCAGTGGCGCCAGCAGGATTGCCAACCATGATGAA
>JABBWD010000268.1:0-24489 GCA_016628565.1 Suillus placidus | reverse complement strand
TCAGCTATTTCTGCGCTGGCCCCAAGACCTCACCAAGATGACCTATGCCGCATTCCCTCATGCCGCTGGTGAGCTTCCCTTTTCGTAGATCGGTCTAAAATGTGCCATAGAGGCCATATGCCTCGCACGAGAATGTGATGTTCCTGAGATCCTTCCTGCCTCATTCTATGCGCTTTCGATTCTCCGTTGGAGTCATCTAGCCGACGGCGGCCAAAGCCACCTCCAATTGTCCCCATCAGACCTTCGGTGCTTCATAGTTGGACGCGAACACCTTCAAAATCATCTATACGCAATCTTGACTGGTGCAGACGAACGGCCAGGCGGACACAGCACAACTGTTTGTGCCGTTTGCGAGAATGCATCTCGGACCTGGCTCAGCTCATCATTGAGGGCTGATACTTCCTCTCCGTATGGAGTGTGGCTTCTTCGTAACTTGCAACTTTTTGCTGTGAACGGCTGTCCAGGCTTGAGTTTACATCACGCCCGCTGTGATGTGAACTTTCGTCTGCGAATCAGCGGGTTCGTCCAAGACCTTCACGAAGCAATTCCTAGATATTTTATGGTACGAGCATGATTGTGTTATTCACCACTAAGACAGGCATGCTCGAAGCTTGTTGCATGCCTTTCCAGTACAACTAAATTGGGGAGCAACGTTTCAGCTTCCTGTTTCTTCGCCTTTTTGTCTCATCTACAACATATCTACAACATATATAAGCACGAGATACCGCCGGCGATGGCGTCCACCACGTCATGCTGTGTTGTTGCATTCTGTCTCTTCATGGTTCTTTCCGTTCGAAATGTACAGGCCTGGCAGACTAATACAGTACTAGTATACAATCGGTAAATTTTACAATATTAATGTACTCTCGCGAGTCCTTCATGCGAGCGAGTCCAGAATGTCCATTGGGTGATATAATTCATAAATCGAGCATGCGCTCATCCTCCAGAGGGATTGGATAACGTTGCCCATCGATCGCTACCACAACTTTGAGTGTATGGCCCACTGAGCACACGAACTTCAACTCACCTTCCAGGGGCGTTTCTGCCATATCAAGCATGTGTAACATCGTCTCGCGTGGCTTGGAATAAAAGATACGCCCAGTACCCTCGTCCTAGGCTATCGCTGTCACACCATCGCGAATATGATCAAGAATATATAAAGGCAGATCAAACTGTCCCAGCATATTCTCGCGGTACTTGGGAGCATTTCGGAGGGCATTTTGCAGCGTTTCGCGCCGCATCTACAACATATATAAGCACGAGATACCGCCAGCGATGGCGTCCAATCGTCGCCTCGTTTCGATAGAAGATGGCTAGAAAAGTTGCGGACCGAAAGCGTGTCTGATCGATTATCGCGTGGAACGGAGTAGAATAAAAAGCGCAGACATCCTGGGGTGACGAACGTTCTGCATACTGTTCTGGATTCGTCGTTTTTGAAGGATAAGCGGTGCATCATGTTGGACTTCAGGTTCGCGATAGCGTAGTGTGGCTTCCCTGTAGATCTAAATGCCTCGGGCGCACTCTCTCGTGGGGTTGGCGAGATAATCATGTGGCAGATACGACCACCGCATTCATTCCTGTAGAAGATATTGATAGGAGGTGGAAAAAAATTGCTACCATGGTTATTGAGCACATGTGGGTCACTTAGTTGGAAGTCTTCAATGTGTTTCCCGTAAAAGGAGGCAATTGAAAGTGGGTTAAACTCTCCCGCTTCTCCATCCCCAGGGTCGGGCGCGGGAAACATGGCGACAGTGAACATGACATCAGGAATGATAGGTGGTCCACCAGGCGAGGGATTGGCCGGTGCTAACTGCGGACGATTCGTGGAACACACGACGAGAATTTGACCTTGCAAAGGTAATAATCGGAGGTTACAAATAGGTTGCTCCTTCGAGAAGTTTAGAGCAATGATCACAGCAAGAAAAGGGCCACACTTGTTGTGAAAGCGTAACCAAATAATGTGTGTGTAAAGCCTGCAGATAGTGTGCAAACGTGAGGTTAACGTGACAACTGAACAACACTTTCAGAACAAAGAGCCAATCGGGATTCGAATGCTAATCATAATCCGAGATCAGCAAACCACAGTTTTCTTTCCTCTTCCATGCACGCACACCAAATTTCGCTGCACCCACGTCGACGAATGTCTAAAATTCATTCAAATGCGTGTCCACCCCTTTGTCGTCATATCCGAAACCGTTGCCAAGTTCATGCGAGTGTTGCCCCAGAGAGACCTCGTCAAAAATGATGCAGAAAAATTTTGGCACGCACCTGCAAGCTCTAAGGGGCACTGCCAGGAGAAGAATAGGAAGGTCATATGACAACCAAATTATAATCGATTTTCACCCATGGTTGAAACATCGGTAATGAAAGCCTTTGAACCAACTTTGAACCATGAATGATCGTGACCGCAAATAGTACCTGGTTGACGTTTGGACGCACTTCGAAAGTCTATACCAATGCGCTTGGTGTACATTGCAGATATCAAAAATACCTCCATGTCCTCAGGTACCACGTTCTGCCCACAAATAACGCGCTTTTATAGCCAGTTATTTCCTGGACATGCTATCGCTCCATCAGATCTAGACTTCTGGACTCAGGCCGCGCCAAGACACGCGGTTGCTGCTTCTGTACTGCGTGTACAAGCTGCAGCGGTGCAAAAAAATGCCTGAGACGACCGTTGAACGATGAAGGAGTTCTTCGGTGCCCCCTAGAGTCGATATCATTGGTAAGTAAAATTTTGCCTCCTTACCGTTCACCGTATCACCCGTCCTTTCGGGCAAGTTATTCCCTGCAATCATGTCCGCGTATACAGAGACTAAAAAGCGATCAGTTGTAGGCTCTCAGTAGGGTGGCAAAGACACACCTTTGCGTCAATCGACCAATGTTGCAACGGCGATTTCCTTCGACTTCTTTGTGTAGTTTTGAAAATAGGAAAATAAATATACGGTCAGTTCCCTATCTTGGTTAGAGGAGTCAAGTCCCGCCAGAATCTAGGACAGGATATTGCGATGTATTAAAGGAAACTAAATAAAAGTGTGAGTACTCACGAGGAAATGCAATGAGAATATTCTGACCTATGACGTTTAGCGCTTGAGTCTCCTAGAGTCGGATGCTGGTGAGCCGTCATTAAAGTGACGCGTTTAGAAGGTGATCCGAGAGGTGCACGTCAAGTTTTGCATAGGACCTGGACGATGCCAAATCTCTTACTTGCTTTGGCTGGGCTTGTAACGTCCACTGTACCTCGCGTAGGTTGGTTATTTGTTTTGCCGCGTAGGCTGGGACTCCAAAAGCGCTGATATAAATCACGATCTGATGGATCTCATCACTCGCGCAAGTAGATCTTGGATCTACAAGTATTCAACCCCTCGTGGAGCCAGAAGCATGCTTTGATCATTGTTAACTTCAGGAGGGCACAAAAATCCACAGCGCACCTGCAACGTGGACTTGCCACGAGAATAAACATCTCAAGCGTCGATGCAAAACTGAACGCGTCGCGCCAAAGGGCCACTGTTCCATTTTGTGAATAATGGCGGTCCACAGAAAGTGTTTTCTGAAAGGAAGGTCCCTGCAGTAGAAACACACCTCGGGGACACATTCAAAGTAGCCCTGGACAAGCGTATAAATATTGTCTCGGTGGCCTTCATCATCTATCACTCACCCACTGTACTTACTACCACCGCAAACGCGTACACATCCCCTTCACGCTTCGATCAATTATCTACTAGACCAGGTACGTGTATCCCCAGCTTGAACACCTACGCTTTCTAACTACATCTACTTCTTACCTCCAGATGACTGAATCTACCTCTACCCCCCAACCCTCGTTGCACGGTTCCGATTCTTCCGTGCCAAACACTGGGATGCATATGGGTCAACTTCCCTGGCCCCAGCCTGCATACATCCCAGCCTACATCCCCCCACCGAACTACCCGTACGGTATGCCACCTAACGGGATGCACGGTGCCGCTCCCCAATACGCGCCCGTCGCGCCTTCGGCAGGTGCGGGTGCTGGAGTTGCACATCACGCGTTCCAACCGGGACAAAATGGTCATTACCCCCCTGCAGTGGCCAATGTCCCGGATGCCACTTATGTTGGTCCATACCCACCGCTCACTGCAGCTGCTCCTCCCCCACAATACCCATCCGCACCCCAACTGTACCATCAACCCTTCCCATCGGGTTCTGTTCCCTCGTTTCTCCCTCAAGTATCAACTTTTTCGGTCGCTAAAAAGCGCGTCGCGGAAGACCTCGGAGAACGCGACGCCAAGCGAACCAAAGTAGGCTCCTGCAAGATCAAGAACGATCCGCTATTTGTGAGTTTTGTTTTCATCTTGTGAAGTCGTGTTCTCAAACCTTGAGACAGAAACCCGTGTTAGATCAACATGGTCAACCCGACGGGACGTTCATGTGTCTCAAGGATGGGATGGTGCTTAATCCTGAAAGCTATCTTAAGCACCTCAGAACAAAGAAGCACCTAGGCTTCAAACTAGAAAGATACAAATGTCCTACTTGTCGTAAAACGTGCGTATTCCAACTCTCCAAATGAGCGCGTCTCATAATCAATATTGTTGTGATTAGGTATACCCGACGTGATGCCTGCAAGAGGCATTGTGACGACGGTTGCGGAAAGCTAGCGCCTGAGGGCGCTCGGCTATCATACGCAGCCGCTTGCCAATTTTCATGTGTTCCGCTTCTGTCGCGGCTGTGGCAGCACCGACCACGGCGTTCACATATTATTACCCGTATCCTATGCCCGTCGCGTTGATGTCCCAGAACATGCAAGTCGCACCCCCGGCAGCTTCTGCTGCGCAGCCCCATGGAACGCTCAGTGTCGTGGATCCTGCACTTTGCCTCTCTCAACCGCGAGAGAATGACACGGTCACGGAGCCCGTCGAAGACGAAGACGACGACGCTGAATTTTGGGAGGCTAACGAGATCCGGGACGTCCAGGAGATGTAGCCATATTTCCCTTCTGCTACAACTATTTTCCATGTTTTATTATGTGCCGTTCATCATTCACGTATTGTCTTTCCACCGACTACACATGCTTTCTATCCAATAGGGCATAACGCGCTCCTCTTCGTTCATTCATACTATTACCATTGTTGTTATCGTTATCGTTATTATTATCATCATCATGCTGATTTGATGATTTGTTCGTTTAACTTGTCTACTATATGTATCTCGTTTTCATTCTCCATGACTTTTATCGTTATATAGTATTTCTTGGCTACATCAGCGTACAATAATCTGTGGGCTGTTGGGGGCCCGGTATCAGATGTATATACGAAAAAGTCAAAGTTGTTCAGGAAACTCTAAGCTCTTGTCGTCTCATACGAAGTTCAGGGAACGCTAAAGCGTGCTAAGACGCGACTCCTGGCAGATAAGATGAGCTCAGCCAGTCGCCTGAAGGAATGTAGTTCTCTTGCTGCCCAGATAAACCACAATATAAACATGGTAACAACCACGCATCCAGTGACAACTGATTGCCAGCATGGCCATTGTCGTAAACTTGAACACGTTGTACAGCATGGCGATCGAGAAGTAAATCATCCTAGTAAGGGGAAAGGTAACTGTCATTAGCTCTAGTCAGAGAACATCAATCCCACCCACCCCCACATGACCATCGCGTAAGGGAGACTGTTGACCGTCGCAAGGCCTTTATCCCCGAAAAACGTGCCAGTCATACTGTTCAGGAAGTCTCCCTGTACAGACTGGTTGACATGAGAGAGATGCGCGCCAAGGCGACGACTTACTGCATTATCTGCTGATTCACAACCATATCTTTGGTTTTGACGGACCAACAGGACTGAGACGACCAAGGAGCCAGTTATCGAGATGATCGAAAGATATGTAGCAATGATCCCGATCGATTGCGACGTAGAAATATTCACGTTCGGCACTGCAAGAAAACTCACATCTACGGCTAACATGACGGTGGACTGGTGGAGATAAAGTTGTGAAGTGCGATGTTAAGTTGAAAATACGCACGTAGATGGTGATTCCGGTCCATTCCGTCATGAGCTTTGCATTGTAGTCTTTCCACCGCGGTGAATTGAGGCACTTATCTACCCACACCCTTCGAAGATCGCTCAAGTGTGTTTGTGGTGCCCAAAAAAGCATGGCGTCAAGGGCCAAAGAAAGACTCCTGGTCAGTGGATGAAAGCTATCAATCTCACGGTACACAGATTTGTCGGCATCGAGACGAGCGCAAGGTAGACCGCAGAAGTTGTAATACTTGGCTCTGCCTTGAAATAAATGAGCTACGCGCCGAAACGTCAAGACTAATAACATACAGAAGTAATGCATGAACTTCGCTATTGTTAAAACAGTGAATCTCCGGGGTATATTGCACCGTGTATATAGCTTCACGTACCAATGACACAAGTGGAATGAGGGAAATTGATTTCCTCAGCATTCTCTGGAGATATGGATATGTAATACTTTAGACTTCACAAATAAACGGTTCGAAGAGGACTTGTCCCACCTTGAAGATGGCTCACCAGCTCCAGGATTCTGGAAAGTTCCTCAGCACCAAAAGGCGACAAAGAAATATCCGAAGTGATGATTTCTGAGCTTCGCATTCAAAAAGGCTGGAGAATTGATTAAAGGCGATCGATTACCTGCACTCGCGTGCACAGCAACTTCCCTCAGTTCTTTTAGGAGCTTGACGCGATCAAATTCGTGTTTCGGGTAGCGTTCGCAATGCATCCTGCTCATTTTAGTTGACGGTGGTCATATTGGATCTGAGAAAACACATCAACAATCAAATCAAAGAAATCGTTCTGACTGTAAGTAAGCTAGAAGTAGGTGAGACTCACGATTACAACCGACGAACCAGTATTGAGACTCTAAAGCGTATCCTATTGGCTAGTTCATATCATGAGCGCCATAAGCTGCTATAACGTACGAATGTGACTCGGATCATAGATGCCTTGTAACTCATCGAATATATTCTCCGTCGCTCCATCATGATCGTGCAGCCAAAAGAGAGTTCGGGTTGCATGATCGACAAAGTAATACTGACAAGAATCTGTTTTGTTCGGCACTACCTGCACGACGAGCTCGATATCATCAGCGTCAAAGTTTGGCGATTTTGTGCGCGCCAAGTCGTATAGCTCATCCGCACATTTGTCCAACAAGCGGAATGAATATTCATCAATGGGTGCTTCAGTGAACGTTCTCTGTAGGCGTTACAGTCGATGGTCGATAACAAATACCCATTGCTTACCTTGGGGCCATTGCACAGATACAGCGCGCCTTCGGGATGTATACACCGCTGCCAGTCACCATTCAACCAAGGACATGATCTGCACCATTCGTAATTCGCTTTGACATAATGCCTGGCTGGTGTACTCACTGGTTGGGGAAGGACCTCATGAGTGCCGGAATTCCGCTGGAGAGAGATATATCTCTGGAGGGCAACTTCTCAAGGTCATTTACTGTGATGAGCTGCATCCACGTACACATGCGGACGATTATCATATCGTGATTTGTGATCTACAGCGGATGGCACAAAATGGAGAATGGCGGGGAGGCCACTGGGAGAGATTGCATTACCAACTGCTTGAGGCGAAGACGTCTGGGGCAGATTAGCTTGCTGGGGAGCACGCGGAACAGACATGGCGCCCGGAAGTGTTGAAGTCACGGGGCTTGCTGCACTCGGTAGAGTAGTGTGAAGTGGTAAAGGCAAGTTGGACTGGGAACATCGTGCACTAGAAGTCCCAGTCAAGACAGTACAGCATGAGTCTACAGTGGAAAACGAATCAGTATCATGCGAGATTGGAACGTAGACCTTGGCCACAAAGCGTCGAAAGTATGATACGAGAATGAGCAGCCGCCGTGCAGGTGAAGTTGCGAGCGTTGCCAACACTTGGAACAGACGTTTCAAGAGCTTTCGAATCAACGTCGCGTTCGGCATCCGTGAATTCTTGTTGTTTATTGTTCAGCGACTCTCAAACACGTTGCCTGAGATGACTGGAGATGGACGCGATTGGAATTTGGCTGCACACGGGCACTGCTCTTTCACATAAATTTATGCACGGGTTTGATGATAAAAATACATGCATGGGACCTAGCTTGGCAGGAGACTAGCACTGTTAGCTGGCAGAAGGCTGGGAAGTTTGATTGATGTCGACTAGATGATCAGGCCTAGGTCCGACGACTATTAGGAGCCTGCAATTGCAAGGTGTGGCACGGTAGTGTTGGACTACTCTGTCGAAGTAACGAGTAATAATGTTAGAGCTAAGAGAACGTTATGTAACACGCGTGATCCTTCCAGTTTTCCCACCTTGTTCCCGGTCTGATGTCGCTTACTCTCGATGTTTTAGGATCATCATTCCTCTACCTACCAGCCAATGATTCTAATCAAGGACTTCAAGTGAGTACTCACATGGAGCGCTCGGGAGCTGGGACCTTGTGACATTATCAGAAGTTCGCGAGTATATGCTTATAGCCAATCCTCGTACTTATGCCGCATTTGACTCATTTGCAGCCTCTATTTTGTTGTATACTAACCTACTCGCGTGACGTACATTTGCTTTATCGTCAGGCCTATAGAATTTGCTTCAACTGCCTGCATCTCCAGCTTAACGAATTGCGTTGCCCTTCTTGCCAGAGATAGGTTTTTTGGAAGATGATCGTTGATGGAGTGCTGGTGTCAGTGGTGATTCTAGAGCCCAGTGAGTCTCCTCGCTACTTTATTGACGTCCGCGAGCTCATTCCGAATTCCATCGAACATGACTTGGTTCACAAAAGCCCCGAACTCCATGAAAACGTTCTGTCGTGACACGTTTGATTCCACAAATCAATTTGCTCAAATGTTCCACCTGCGGAAGAATGCATTGAATAGCAGGTGAACGAGTCATGTCTTGGGTTGTGGTGCAGGCTGAGACTCTGACAGGAGGGTGTACGCGCAAGAAGTAGGCACCGTAGCTCTGCGTGGACCTGAAAAGCGAGGGTTCTAATAATATATGAAAACTTAGGCGCATGGTCTGTACAATCGGCTTACCTTGCTGTGAACGCTGGACTGTGCATTGAACAAACGTCCACTGCGAGGCTCAAGTGTCTCAGTGTGTACAATATCAAGTTATACTAGATTTAGAGATCCGGATGCCTGGCCCAGACTTCAGATTCGGACTTGTTACGGTTCATCTGTGCGTTTTGTTTCATTCTAGGGTTTTTTCACTTTCTCGCTTTCAAGCAGAGTTACTATCATGCGGGGAGGAAGGCCCCTGACGCTAGTTGACTGGCGGTTCAGCCGATGTACTGTCACATCTCGTGCGCGCGTTTTTGTCCATTCTAGGTTTTTTTTCAGTCTCATTTTCTTGCAGGGGAACTATCATGCGAGGAGGAAGACAAGTGATTCTCAACATCCCAATACTCATGCCATGTGACATCAACCCAGCGAAGCGACACAGAGCATACCACCATCATCATCACAGCAACCACCTGCCACTACCATAATATTTGATGCACTTCCCGTAGTCGCCACGACTGCATTGGCAACTGGAACGTCATCGCACCTTCATCCATAAAGCATGCCGGATGATGGTGTAAGCACGCTGGCTTACCTGAGTTCCCATAATCAGTACATATACCGTCGCTGATGCTGAAAGCTAAGCTTTCAGTATTTCACCTTTTGGTGTAACGGTTATGTGCGGGCGGCGGTCTGACCATGTTACAGGTGGACCCGGTTCTCGCTTTGGATGGGCTGCGTGTCCATCCAATACACGGACAGTCAATGATAGGGAAAACATGTGGCGGATTTCGTACATCATTTTGACATTTTCCATCCTGTCGTCTAACCCTCCCTCCTGCTTTCCTGATCGTTCCGTTACCTTTTCCCTCATGAACCATTTTTTGTCCTGCGCAGCGGACGGTACGTACATGAATTACAGCCTGAGCATGCATAATATCATGTACGCTAGAAGCTCGAATGCGATTTACTATGCTATTATGTACGCTTCATGATGCGACATGGTGATCGTCTTCTGCTTTGATTGTGATGTACGTATTTCTCCTAGGACTGAGGCTCAGCTTGGTTCTTGTGTCGGCTCATCTTCATTTTTAGGACTGTCGTAGCAGTGGGGAGATTCGTGCACAACGAGGTTTACCTCTCCTTCAACTGTCTACATCTCAGGCTTCAGGGTCTGTGTCGTTCTTCTGCCAGGGATAGGTGGTGATGTGGAAGATTGGATGGACTATTAGTGTCAGTGGTGATTCCGAAGTCTGGTCAGTCTTCTCGCTACTTTATTCTCGTCTGCGAGCTCATTCCCGAGTACTGCACATCAGACGTGTTCATATGTATCCGACCAATCCTGCTTTATGGGAAGCACATACGCCGTCTACAAACGGTCCAGCGTGTCCTTGTTGAATATTTGATCTTTTATTCGCACATTTGAGAAAACATCTGCATTTGACAAAATCTGCTCAAATTGTCCCCGATATCACAAGGAGGTTTTTCCTGATGCATCTTGACCACGCTCCTATAATCAATTGAACAATGCCGAGAATTTATGGTAACGCTGCGCCCCAGCATTCTCAATCGCCTCGATCTCCTCAGCCGTCAATTCTGGGACCTTGGCGGTATCAATATACTCTCTCATCCTATCCGCCTTGCTCGAGGTGCTGATCGATACTATGTAAGCATCCACAACGACATAGCATATCCAGAACAGATGGAACTTACGTGACGACCAGGATACCGTACTGCTGCAACCACTTGTTGAGCACTTGGCCGATTGACACAGGTTGCTCTCGAGTGGACTCAAGGCGTGCCCGGATTTTCTCGATGACGGGATCGAGGGGTCCTCCGGGTGCGCGGAAGAGCGGTGTTAGGCCACCATAAGAGGACGTGATAATGCCGTGCTCTTTGTGCAACGCCATCACAGGCTGTAAAGACTTCCACACATACGGGTGGATCTCAACCTTACACGAGGGTCTTTCAAAAGTGATACTGACACTGAGGTGATTCAACTCACCTGGTTGACCGAAGGCGGAAACTCGGCGCCGTCTAAGATCTCTTGCAAATGCGCAACATCGAAATTTGATACCCCAATGGACTTCGCTAGTTTTTCCCTTTTGCACTCCTCCATCGTCTTCCACACCTCCTTCAGCCGACCCGCATGGTGTCCTGGCACGTGCACAAGGTATAGATCTACGTACTCCAAGCCCAATTTCTCTAGCGACACCTGCAGCGCGGTCTTGGCAGTCTGGTCTGGCTGCAGTCGATTGAGTTTAGTAGTGATGAACAGCGCAGAGCGCGGTGTGCCAGAAGCTTTGATGGCGGCGCCTAATCTCTCTTCATTCTCGTACATCTGGGCACCATCAAAGTGCGTGAACCGCTAGCGATGGCATTTTCGACAGGTTTCTGTGCATCTTGGTGACGGAGCGCTGTGCCGGTGCCAAATGCGATCCAGGGGACTCGATTGCCGTCGTTAAGAGTGAGTGTGGATATCGTCATACTGTCCGTGCGAAGTTAACGAAGAGATCTAGATCATGAAACAGTAGTATTTATACCTGCAGCTATCTATCATCAATGTAGCTTGAGTTGGGATCAACTAGCGAGGTCGCTAGTACCCAGGCTATGTCTTCTATCTAATATGTACTTAGATTGCTTTTTGAACGGGCCGTCCGCGGGATGACTCGGATGCACAAAGCTATATTTATACCTCGAACAGGATGGTATCAATTGACGTGGTTGTATGAATATAGATTCATTTAATGCGGAAGGTGAAGGTAGAAGCCTTTCTGTTATACTTGCCTGGTCAGAAAAGTGAATTACTGCGTCGACGAGTGGACGACAACACAAGGGAATGCATGTGCCAAATCGATAAGTTATATCACTGGAACACAAGAACGCGGTTGTATGCAAGACTATACGAAAGCAATTCGAGGTGAAATTACACGCCAGTACGAATGAATACAGGGACACTTCCTTGATACTAGAGTGACCTTCATAAGGTCGATAGTTGGATGTATCTTTTGGCGACGACGAAGACGAGAACATGCGTCCAGCTTTGCTGAACGAGAGGGATCCGTCTTGCATAGGATATCTTGTGAAGAAACGATGCTCTATTGTTGGTGTGAAACCTCTGCCGAATTACCGGGCTGCGAGTAGGCCATCGCCATTGTGTTTTGACCACAACATCGTCGCGCAAATGTCTCACCCTGAGACGTGGTGAAACCTTGCAGCCAACAATGACTGGAGAACAATACACCCACACTAGTATGGATCAGGCGTGGTCAATGCCCATACCTGCGATAGGTATATAAGGCCCACCAACAGCACAAGTTGCAAACTCACTCACCTCCAACCACTCAACACCGCTCTTCTTCTATTCTTCCTATCAGTTGGCTCACAGTGAGGACTTTGGGATGATTGGCCTTGAGGGAGCTTGCGACATCGATACAGCCCAAACGCCCTCAAAGACGGTCCTCTCAAGCCTCCTGGTGCCCGGAACATGCAGCTTGGTGGATATCGTCAATGCTCTAGGGTTCTCCGAAGGTAAATGTTATATATCGTACTGCCGAAGTAAAACCACTGACTTACCGTGTGCCGCAGGACGAAGCTCCACGAGGGCCGGACTGGTGCTGAGTGGGTAAGTATAGAAGGCCTACATCTACTCGCGCCAGCACAAGCACGGCCCTGTCAGGCTTCATTACCCTCGCTCTGTGTCTTCGGAGTCGGGCAAACCTCGAAGATGCGGAGCGAGGGTAGGTGGAGGTGGAAGGTGCCGTGGCAAGAACATGGGTTGTCTGCAGGGAAATTCGTAGTTTGTGGTCTCGTACAACAATGGTTTACCATGTGAAGCAGGACATTATATATGTCCTCTGAAGAGCGACCTTGCGCTCACATTTGTGGGCCCTCGGTTTGGGCCCATACATGTGAGCGCGAGCTCGCCCTCTCAGGCTTCAGGCGCAACTTAGATGTACGAAACAAGTAGTATGCACAACAATGTCTGTGGAAGAATGCGACGTGTGACTTATGTAACGTGGCAGCGAGCGCAAGGCTGGTCCTGTCCGCCTTCATTAGTCCTAGTGGTGTTGACGTTCGTGGAACATTCCTCTATTAATTCACAAGATAGAATTTAAGAGGAGTCGACTGTCACAGGACCAGGATATATCTGAGGCATGATCATGTCATCCCCAGCAGATGATGCGATAGACGTCTAAGACATGATCTTGCTGGTGACGGAGAGGAAGATGCCCTAGGTAACGCGCCATCACTGGGTCAAGAGACGCCTTCCTCAGATTATGGGGAGATAGAGCCGGGAAATGAGAGGAAAGGCTAGGAAGGTGTGAGTAGGACTGCCAGGACTGCCTTTTGGCTGGCGCGGTGACGACGACTAAAAGTATATGTGGGACATTGGGGACCAGGATCGGAGAGGATAGCATGATGAGTCAGGTAATCCACTCGAACAGAAATGCAGTGCCAGGGGATAGATACCGAGAGTCGTATTGCACCAGTCAAGACATATAGGGAACTTGGTTGATAGCAAGATTACGAAACATAATGCTGAGAGGTCAGTGGAGATGAAGAACTTACTGGGCATATGAGAAACCAAGACTCAGACTTGGGCGCCTGATCTGCATAGCCATGCCGAAGCTGTGAGCAAAACACAAAGATACAGCATGACAGGTGCACCTCGTAAGGGACTTGAACAGCAACCTCCTTCTGGCTCGACTCCCTCCCTCAGCTCTGGTAAGAAGACGCCAACTCCCTTGCAGCTTTCTTTCTGGTCAAGTACTACATCTGAGTAAGTGATAAATTCGTACAGAAGTTGATAATAAGAGCTGAAATTATCACGCAGCCATCAAGTGGATCTCGAAACAAAAATCATGTGGCATCCAGCCCCTGCAAAGAACTTGACAACAATACCTTACCGAAAGATCAAAGTAGATATCAGCATCACTGGCAAACGCATATTGCCCAGTGAACAGCGGATGATCGCCTATGCATGGGATGGCTCATTGGGAGTCTGGGACTTGGAGAGGAGCACACAGGTCGGGGATGAATGGGAGTACAAAGATAAAAGTGTGAAGGCTATAACATTGTCTCCGGACGGCAAAACGGTAGCAAGCGGGAGTTCGGATGGCGCAGTGAGATTCTGGAACATCGACACGGGTAAGATAATCAAGCAGCGTTGCGTGTGCTGGAGTTCAGACGGAAATTGCTCAAAACATTGGAGGGAGTGTTTATGTGCCTGGCATGGACCTCGGATGGGAAAACACGGGATCCAACATCGACACAGCCACCTGGACTGTTCTTGACGTGCGCGAAAACATTGTCAATACGATTTCACTATCTCCCAATGATCGCATTATCGCAAGCAAGTCACACAACACAGTGCAACTTATATGGAACCTCGAAACCAATCAACACATCGAAACACTTCACCATCAAGGCGAGGTGAACTCTGCAACATTTTCTGCAGATGGAAAGTTCCTCATCACTGGCTGCTACGACGACCACATATACGCATGGGACATTTCCGCTATCGTCAAAGAAGCTGGCCTTCTGCCAGATATCGTAAGCATAGATACATTCTCGATAACATTGATAATGGATCTGCTCCCCCAGGCTGATGCTACACCACGACCAGCCCCGATGCTCGTCGAATACCTCCAGAGTTTTTTAACGATGCACTGCAAGAAGCTAATGTACGTGATCTCCATCCATTATTCAATGTTTTGACGAATATGTTGTCAGTTGCGCACTCGTCTATCCCAATCCCATGGGCCACATAACAGTCCCACTCCAGCACCACGTCAACGCACCCTCAATCCTTTTTCCTCATTCTGGCACCATTCAAATTCACATAGGACAACTGAGCCAGACACCCAATCGCGATCCCGAGCTCTCAGCTGGACTCGAAATCTAGTATCTGGTATACTACGTAGACGAGATGGATCGGACATCCAGTTGCGAGAGGTCGAGGTCCCTTACACAGCGGGAAAACCTGTGGGTTCTTTCTCTCGCGCACTTCTTTATCGCTGACTCGTTTTCGCGCAGAGAAACTATCACGCTAGAAAGAAGAAGCCAGCTGCCAGCTCATCTCGACCTCCCAATACTCATAACACCCAGCAACCCAACACAGCAACCCAGAGCACACCATCATCGTCACAGCAACCACCTCTCACTGCCACTGCTTCGACACTTCTCGCCGTCGCTGGTACAGCAGGGACAACAGGAACAATCTCAAGTCCTCGTATTACCATTGCTGGATGGCGCGTTCGTTTCGTGGGCTGGCTGTGCTGCATGCCTGTTCAGCACACCAACAGTCAACATTAGACACGCAGTCGCAACTCCTTCATCGGCTACTAGAACGACGTCGCGACCGTAATACAGGCCGAACTGGACTCCTGCATTGCTGTGCGTCTATCGAATCAACATTTTCTATCATCTCATATCGTTCTCATGGCCATCGGCACTCCATCGTTGCACTGTATTTCCTGCTTCGTTTTGTGTTTTACACGAGTCTTATTTCATTGTCCTATGTAGACGCTACAGTATGCTTCATGGGATGGGACATAGGTACACTGCTTTAATTGCAGTATATACATCCGGGGGAACTTGGCACTCATTCCTCAGTACCTTTTGTCCGTGCTTGTGACTTTCTTGAACGAACGCTGCGCTGAGCACGTTTTCACACCTATTCAAGCGCTCTCGCTGTCATCATTGGCGTGCATATCATCTCTCGCTGGATCTGCCCATTCCTATCATATGTCGCCCACCAAATGATCGGCCCCTTGGCATGGGGAAGTTTAAGATCATGAAGAACGCACTTTCAACTCCTTGGCCAACCAAAATAGTCCAACTCCTTCCTGACGAAGTCTGATCGTATGCCTTAGTGACGAGCCATAACATTGTTATCTGCAAAATCATGATCAGAGGGAGTCTGACACATTATATGATTCACGCACTTGAGGATCTGATGTCGAATCTCGATTGTTGCACAACTTTAAATACGAACATTGGATTGGCAAAAACAAGTAAAAATGTGTTTGCCAAGTTTGTCAATGTACGTAGGTACCGTAACGTACGTACCCGCCAACGAGGAAGCGAAGAAGACCACCAAACCGAGCATGTCGGCGTCCTCCCCATGTTGCACTAGCCATTCACAAGCTTCCGACACTTTGACTTGCGCATTTGCGGGCGCAGAGCTCGTTAGCTTCGATCTATCGGGATACTGTAGTGGATTGGTCGCTGTCGACCGAGGTGGACACGTAGAGCGTGTTGTAATCGACTAGCGCTCAACATATCATTTCCTCCAACAGGTTTCTCCTACTTCATTGCTCGGATTTCTACTAATGTGCGTGCGCATTGCGATTCAAAATTTCAAACTTATCTATCTGGATTTTGTGCTGATGATAACCTGACAGTACTTGTCGTCTTTGCCCACTTGCGCTCTTCGGCTTCATCCTCCCCGCCTTACAGTCCTCGTGTAACTTGATTGTGGTATTAGAGCATGGCAGACGTTGTGGAACGGTGTCGAGCGGCTTTGAAGAGATGTCCCCCCGGTCATTCTAATCGATCATCGTCTCTCAACAATCTCGCCACCAGCCTTTTGGACAGATTCACGCAGCGGGGCGTCCCATCTGACCTTGATGAGTCCATCGAGCTCCATAGGGCTGCACTACTCCTTCGTCCCCCCGGTCATTCTCGTCGATCACTCTCTCTCAATAATCTCGCCATCAGCCTTCGGAACAGATTCACGCAGCGGGGGGTCCCGTCTGACCTTGATGAGTCCATCGAGCTCGATCGGGCTGCACTACTCCTTCGTCCCCCCGGTCATTCTCATCGATCATACGCTCTCAACAATCTCGCCATCGGCCTTCAGAACAGATTCACGCAGCGGGGCGTCCCGTCTGACCTTGATGAGTCCATCGAGCTCAATCGGGCTGCACTACTCCTTCGTCCCCCCGGTGACTCTCATCGATCACTCTCTCTCAACAATCTCGCCATCGGCCTTTGGAACAGATTCACGCAGCGGGGCATCCCGTCTGACCTTGATGAGTCCATCGAGCTCCATCGGGCTGCACTACTCCTTCGTCCCCCCGGTCACTTTCATCGATCACTCTCTCTCAACAATCTCGCCATCGGCCTTTGGAACAGATTCACGCAGCGGGGCATCCCGTCTGACCTTGATGAGTCCATCGAGCTCCATCGGGCTGCACTACTCCTTCGTCCCCCCGGTCATTCTCTTCGATCGTCGTCTCTCAACAATCTCGCCAACAGCCTTCGAGACAGATTCACGCAGCGGGGCGTCCCGTCTGACCTTGACGAGTCCATCGAGCTCCATCGGGCTGCACTAGTCCTTCGTCCACCCGGTCATTCCGATCGATCATCGTCTCTCAATGATCTTGCAAACAGTCTTCAAGACAGATTCATGCAGCAGGGCATCCCGTCTGACTTTGATGAGTCCATCGAGCTCCATCGGGCTGCACTACTCCTTCGTCCCCCCGGTCATTCCGACCGATCGCGGTCTCTCAATGATCTCGCCAACAGCCTTCGAGACAGATTCAAGCAGCGGGGCGTACCGTCTGACCTTGATGAAACATTTAGCCTGTTCTTGCAACTCCCCCACATATCTCATGCAGTCTCTCGTACGGATCTTGCTGCTGCTAAGTCATGGGCCATTGCTGCCGAGGAGACAAACCATGGTTCTGCATTGGTTGCATATCGCACTGCATTGAACTTCCTAGATCAGCATGTCACTCTCTTGTCGTCTTCGTCACGTCATTTTGATGTCGTGAGAACGGCCACGGCGTCGCTTGCTGTGGACGCTTTCTCGTGCAGCATTCGTCATGGCGCGCTGACAACTGCTGTGGAACTGGTGGAGCAGGGCCGTGCGGTATTCTGGACCCACCTGGCGCGCTTAAGCTCTCCGTTCGATGAACTTTCCCTGCTCGGTGACACAGGCACAGCCTTGGAGGAGGAGTTCAAGCAGCTGAGCTTTCGCCTTCGTAGCGCATTCGATCGGTCTACTGAAGACCAGTCCCCACAAGTGCGACAACTGACCATGCAATGGAACGATGTCGTCTCTCGCGTCCGCATGCTCCCCGACTTGTCTCGGTTTCTCCTCCCTCCCCTGTTCTCCGACCTACAGAAGGCGGCTGAAGAAGGTCCTGTCATCATCGTCAATGCTAGTCAGTACAGCTGCGACGCCTTGATTGTCCTGAGTGACCAAAATCCTGTCCACGTTCCAATTCATATCACGCAGACCCAAGTCTCCGACTTGTCCTCCGAGTTTCAGTCTGTCGCGGAGCAATTTGGTTGTTCCGATCATCAGAACAAGCTTGTGGGCATCCTCCGCAAGCTTTGGCGTGATATCGTTGACCCCGTGGTCCGAGCCCTTAGCGTATTGAATGTTCACCCTGGTTCGCGTATCTGGTGGTGCCCCACCGCTGAATTCACTTTGCTTCCTCTGCATGCAGCAGGACCCTACGAGAGGGAGAGAGACAACTTGTCGCAGATTTACATATCCTCTTATACCCCAACTTTGGCGACACTCGTTCGTGCGAGACAGCGCGTCTCTCGTTATGCATCTACGCAATATTTTGTTGCAATTGGTCAAGGAAGCCCGGAGAGAGGGAAGGAACTGCGATGCGTCGCTCCTGAATTAGCTGCCATAGCTCAGCGTCTCGTACCCATCGTGTCATCCTTCACATCACTCCGAGACAGCCTCGCAACGGTGCAGGGTGCACTAGATGCACTAGACCATAACCAGTGGCTCCATCTCGCCTGCCATGGAATGCCACATCGGACACAACCGTTCGAGTCTTCCTTCACGATGCGCGACGGGCCGTTGATGATCAAGGACATAATCCGATCCAACTGGCAGAACCCGGAGTTCGCATTCTTATCGGCTTGCCACACTACCGTAGGCGACGAGAAGAGCCCTGACGAGTCTATCCATCTCGCTGCGGCGATGCAATTCTCCGGATTTCGCAGTGTGATTGGTTCTATGTGGTCCGTCGACGACGAGGTTGCACGGCAGGTTGTGTCTGCTTTTTACGACAAGCTGGTCGATAATTCAGGAAGATTGGACTGCACGCGCGCTGCGGTGGCGTTGCACAAGGCTGTGAAGAAATTGAGGCGCAATAATATTCCACTGGAACAGCAGATCGTATTTGTTCACATAGGCGTCTAGTTTGAGGCTCGACTCACTATTTTATTGCATTTTCTGTGACCTGATTGCTTTCATTCCCCCGCTGTCCTACCTAGATATCAGTTATTTGAATCATGTCTGCACGATACTTTTGTTGTTTCTTTTCCATGCATTGTTGTACATCAATCACGCCTTACGATACAAGTCCGCTATACTCACTCGCTCGTATACATTGCTTTCTGCAAAATGCGTCTCATGAACAATGATACTTAGGCTGGTATGCTTCGTCTTTGCCTTTGTCTCCACGGACTTGTGGGACACGAGTACACTGCTTCAATTCCATTGCAGTACCCCTCCCCTGTACGAGCATCAGGCGCGTGGCCGATAGCCATCCTTACCCTGACCTGAAATGCAGCGTAAGGGAATAGAGAAGAACTGTGTTGAACCAGTAAGGAAAGACCGAAATGCTTTTTTTTTGACTCCTTGTTTATTGTCCGTGGGGGCGAAGCCCTATGTTAGACATTACATGCGGTAATACCGAAATGCATACTCGCATGGTAGAAAGACTATCAAACATTATGCATGGAGTCGTCTTTCTGACCTAGAAACTTGAAATCCGCTATGGATGGGAAGAAAGGTGGTGTACAGGACTTTCAAAAGACGGTTAGATGAATGTATGTTCGGTACAGGAATGACTCCCAACAACGGCCCAAATATTACGGTCTGAAACCACACAGCAGACGGTAGGGACAACTGTTTGCAACTACGATGAAGCGTATCAGATTTTGAATACTGGTCAACCGTGAAAAGCAGGAAGATCATGCCAGTTTGGAGTGCTTGCCTCAGGAGAAACCCAAGATCTTGACGGCGATGACAAAAAGCTAAAGAAATAGGCATCGCTACTACCACTTGCCATACTAGAGGCTATTCAACGACCCCACCTCCACTGGGATCTGCATTCGCAGCAGCTGTATCAGTACAACCAGAATCCAAAGTTCACCAGCTTCGGCACTTGTAAATTCGAGCCCAAAATTGCAAGTACAAAGCAATGGTACAATGGACGTGCCAGGCGCCGTAAAAAAGATCCGTCAGCTGCTCGATCATCTCAGCGTCATTGCCTTTGCTTGACACGTTCCTCTGGGGATGTGAATCTGGAAGAGACGGGAAATGACGAAGATTAGGAAAATGTAAGTAGGATAGCCAGGTTGCGGATTAACTAGTAGGGATACAAATAAAAAGAAAACTCACGTAGGGTGTTGAGAACGAAGGTCGGAGAGAGGAGCAGGATGAGTCCAGTTAGACTCGACGAAAATGTGGAGAAAAGATAGATACGATAATCGCAAAATCGCATTGGGCGAGTGGAGAAGCACAGAGATGCAAATTTGTGGGATAGTAGGACCTTGATGGTAAGGGGTCAATGCACATATTGCGATTGGGCGCTTAAACTGCACAGCCAGTGCTGAAACTTGAAGCCGTAAAGCAAACACGAGGATGAAGCGAGGAAAACGCACCTGAAAAAGACTTTACCTCCCTCACTCTTAACTTGAATCTCCATTGAACAAAACGCCCACTCTGTCGCAGCATTCGTTCTGCATTCTCCTTTTTGTGTACACGTCAAGTACATCTGAATTCTGGGTAAGTGATGAGTTCGTATGGTATTTGAGGACAAGAACTGAAATTATCACCCACCCATTAAGCGAATCCCGAAACCAAAATCATGGAGAGTCCAGCCCCTACGAAGCACGAGAATCTAGCGACAATGCCTCGCCGAAAGATCAAAGTAAACAATGACATCAGACACATCCTACACCTGCCCGGTGAACAGCGGATCATTACATATTCATTGGATGGGTCATTTCGAGTCAGGCATTTGGAGAGGGGTACGCAGTTTTGGGAGGAATGGGAGGACAAAGATGGAGAAGTGGAGGCCATAGCATTGTCGCCGGGCGGCAAGACAGTAGCAACCGGGAGTGACGATGGCACAGTGAAATTGCGGGACGTCGACACGGGCAAGGTTACCAAAACATTGACGGGGCACAGAGCGAAAGTGCATTCTGTGTGCTGGAGTCCAGACGGAAGGCGAGTGGTGAGCGGATGCTGGGACGGAACATTCAGAATATGGGACATCCAGAGCGGAGAAACTATCATCGGACCAATCAAGGCAATGGGAGACGTGCAGATTCAGACGGTTTGCTACTCACCCGATGGCAAGCTGATTGCCATCAGCTTGTACACGGTATTAAAAATCTGGGACGCCAACACAGGCGAACTGCTCAAAAGAATAGACGATGTTTCCTGCAAGTGCCTAGCATGGACCTCGGATGGCAAAACGCTCCTCGCCGGGGGATGGCGGATCAGGAAATTCGACACAGCCACCTGGACTGCTCTTCTTGACGGGGGCGAAAACTTTGTCGATACCATTTCACTATCTCCCAATAAGCGCATCCTTGCAAGCACATCATACTTCGACAAGACAGCGGAACTATGGAACCTCGAAACTAATCAACCCATCGGAACTCCACTTCACCATGAAGACTTCGTGAACTCCGCGACCTTTTCTGCAGATGGAAAATTCTTCATCACTAGCTGTCCCGATGGCCACATTTACACATGGGACATTTCCGCTATCGTCAAAGAAGCTGGCCTTCCGTCAGATATTGTAAGCTTAGATACCTTTTTAATGACACTGACAACGGATCTTCTTCCTCAGGCTGATGCTACACCACGACCAGCTCCGAAGATGAAAGGTGCTCGTCGGATGTCCACAGATGCACTGCGAGCAGTTAATGTATGTGATCTCCATCTATTATTGAATGCTTTGACAAATATGTTGTCAGTTGCGCACTCGTCTATCCCAATCCAATGGGCCACATAACCGTCCAACCCCAGCACCAAGTCAACGCACCCTTGGTCTGTTTTCCTCCTTCCGGCGCCGCTTCAAGCTACATGAGGCCACTGAGCCCGACTCCAGACCCCAATCCCACCCTCGTAGCTGGACTCTGAGCCTAGTCTCTGGCACACTGCGCAGGCGACATGGATCGGACATCGAGTTGCGAGAACCACCCATAGTGGAGGTCCCGTGCACAGCGGGCAAGCCTGCACGTCTTTTTACTTCACTATTCTTCTTTATCGCTGACTCCTCTTTGCGCAGAGGAACTATCACGCAATAGGGATGCCAGCTACCAGCTCATCTCGACCTCCCAGTACTCATACCACGCAACAACCCAGCGGAGCAGCACAAAGCACACCATCATCACAGCTACCACCTCCAATTGCTACCACCTCGATACTTTTCGCCGTCGCTGGTACCACTGGGGCAACGGGAACACCCTTGCGTCCTCATATCTTTGGTACTAGATTCTACGCTCGTTTCGTGGGCTGGATCTGTTGCATGCCTATTCAGAACGCAGACGGCCATCATTAGAGGCGCAGTCGCCACGGCACTAGCTCCTGGAACGACATTGCAACATAATACCACTCATACAGGCTGCGACTCGTTTCTTACTCTGCATCGGCTGTGCATTTGTTGAGTACACAAACAATGCGCCTTAGGGAAGATATGTGTGGTTCCTATTCTTCATTGACATTTTCTGTCCTCTACTCTAGTTACCCAGGCCGTCCTGCATCATTGTACCGTATTTCCTGCTCCTTCCACTCCTATTTTCTTTTTTGACAGAGTCTTGGACATTGCTCTATGTAGATCCTGCAGCACGCTTCATGGCATCGGACACAAGTACACATTGTATTGCAGTATGTACATACCCTTGGAACTCTGCACTCAGTATCTCGGTTCTTGTATCATTCATACTTGTGACTCCCATGAATGAACCCCGCGCTGAGCGTGTTCTCGCTCCTGCGCAAGCGCTCCCACCAATATCTGACTGTGCACATCCACTATGCCTCTCGCTTCGTTATATCTCCCTGGCTCTATCATACGTCGTCCAAATGGTCTGCGCAATGGTCGCCCCCCCTCCCCCTTCGTATGTAGGAATTGTCGTTCCTCAAGACATCAACAGCCATCTGCCATATAGTGCATGGAACCGCATGGATATGTTAGCATGCTGCGTGTAGCATGTCCTCTTCTGCGGTGTCGGAGGAGCCATCCAGAATATGTATGTATCATTGCCATATTTCAAAGTGGATGATACGAACCAACACATTGACTCGGTTCTACAGTAAATGCGATATAACTGTACACGGTCGCGCCGTCCCAGGTTAACGCCCAGTTACCAACGTTCCGACATGAGCCAATCTGAGCGCCTCACGGACTGGGAATGCATATGTAACTGGAGCACATCGAGACAGCATGGATGACTACTAGTGAGATTTGACTGATCTGCGATGGTTCCAGACTTTCTGTTTGAAGTGCTTCCTGAGGTGAAGTTGTTGCTGGTATACTTTTTATTACCAAGCGCGAGATCATTGCGAAAATATGAAAAATCTCAAGCTAGAGATGTCACCGCGTCAGCGAACTATGATTGTGACTGTTCAAATAACAATAATGATTTGTGATTGCCTGTCAAATCGCGCGTTGCGGTTTCGCTAGGGGAAGCGGGATCTGCATTGCTTGTCAGAATTGTGCATCGTTAAAGAGTGATTAGCGGCTGGAGTAGGGTCGAGTCGACGAAAAGAGTGTACCCTGCGTAGGCTTCCAAGGAATGCAAAAGAATGACAGTCGCTAAGAATCTTTTGAGCCTATAAGACGCCAAATTTGAGAGACTCGCTATCAGCCTGAAAGACGGACATCGAGAAAGGCTTGTGTAAAGACGGAGGAGATCCTACGAGCTCTCGCAAATATGGATAATCTGTAGGCAGCGCATCCCGACTGGTTCAGGAGACGTCATCGGGGTCCTAGACATGGGGAAATGACTTGTTGGGACAAAGTTTAGACAGGTGTGAGCCGGATGTGCAAATTGTGATTTGGCTGGTGGGGCGGACGACAACTAAGAACTCACGTAGGACATTGGAAATAACGGTCAGAGAGAAGATCATCAGGCGCGTGGCCAAATAGCCATCTTGACACTACACTACTACCCAGTACCTTGGCTGCTACGGTCCTCTGCACGCATGCAGGGAAATAGAAAATGTGGAATGGGCTGGTCAAATGTAATAAGATACTTAGGACGACCTCGATGAATTGCGAATACAAAAGGCGTTGGGCGGACTAAAGCCAACGAGATTCTACATGAAAAGGACTGAATGGATGGCGTTGACGGGAAGGCCGTTTCCGCGTACGTCCGAGGAACTTGAGAGAAGCTTTTTAGGTTGCTGTGAAGGGTGCTGGAAATAACTCTGGGAAACGCCGGCCGGACACCAGAAACGAGTAGAGATTATGTATTGCACAGGACGTGGAACGTTGTGTACAAGCCTTCGG